>CM076990.1:32249926-32364926 GCA_039090855.1 Macrothele yani | reverse complement strand
AGAGAAAGAGAGACAGAGAGAGCGAGAGAGAGAGTGAAAGAGAGGGAGAGAGAGAGAGAGAGAGAGAGAGAGTGAAAGAGAGGGAGAGAGAGAGAGAGAGAGAGAGAGAGAGAGAGAGAGAGAGAGAGAGAGAGAGAGAGAGAGAGAGAGAGAGAGAGAGAGAGAGAGAAATAGTATTTTGAAGTGAGATCTAATAGAATGAGAAAACTAAGAGGTCCTCTGAGATGTGATCTATTAGAATCATGCAGTACTCTTCAATCAGTAGAAATATGAATAGGGTACATAATTTTCTCAAAAAAAGATAGATAGTTGAAAATCTGGGAATTTCTATGACTCAAACTGGACAATTTCAAATGCAAATTGAAAAATACACTAATTACAAGACCTTCAGTGTATCACTCTACTTAGGGATTCTTTTACAGAAATGTTTAGCAAATACATTTTACTACGAGTAGCGATTTTTTACTTTTAGTTTAAAAAAGCATATCAGGAAAGATTTGAAGATGTTAAAAACAATTGCCAAAATACAGTAGTTGCAGATATTTTGGTTACAAAATCTTACTTTGAGAGATTCTTCCAGTGAGTATTGACAGGACATTAGTTGGAAGAAATTTATCTTCCATCTCGATAATATAAATCCGCAGAGTAAGGTCGCACATATTTTTTCACTTAATGCTTTCACTTAATCTCAACTTTTTTCTCTTTATATATTTCCTCCTTCTGTTTGCTTTTCAACCTAGTTGACAGTCTCGACGAGTTCGTTCTTTCGGTATATTCCAGCTACTGTCTGGTAAGTCTTCTGTTTACTGTAAGTTTCTTATTTAAACTTGTCTGAACTTCATAATTTTCAGCATGTTTTGTTTGCAACTCTAAATTATTTGTTTCTTTTAGCGGTTCCCAGAGCATTTGTCAGTCGACATTGGTTATTTCCTGTCGTTTACTGACCCCAGAAAGACCACTCCTCTAGAATGATGCTCTCTTGAAGAAGGCAACTTGATTTCCAATTTTCCAGTTGCATTGTCTAATTGTCGTTTATTTTACAATTATTTTATTGAATTGATTTATATATATATATATAGTCATCATCAAACAATATCAATCCACTGCTGGACGAGGTCTCCTCAAGTCTTTTCCACAACTTTGTACCTTCAACCAATCTGTTGCATGTCAGTGTATTCAAAATTGATCTACCCATGTCTCACGTGGGCTTGTGGGATTATTTTCTTGTCTCTTGATATCCAACTTAGTATTTCTGTTGTCTATCGGTAGTCAGGTAATCTATCAATATGTTCAGCACTTTTCAAGTTGAGTGTCTTCGCGATGACCATGAAGTATTGGCTTTTGAAGAAGCCACAAATCTCTTCTCCTAAGATTTTCTACATTTCTCCCAGTTTTTTTTTTAATTTGCCCTATTTTTTTTGGTATGCATTTTTATGTTTAATCATTTTCAGATGGTGAATATAGGGTATTTATATACAGTAAATCATGTTTAAGAAGCAACCTTCATGAAAAGGAAATCCTTCCAAAACGGAACTTTTATTATACCCGCAATGAAAGATAGAAAATTACAATGTACTGTTCATCCTGTGTGAAACGGAACATGCACAACGCGGAAACGAAAATGGCAAGAGAGTAAAGGAACCTTGTAACAACGGAAGGTTCGTAGAAGTTTCCGTGATGTCAATTATTTTAATTGAATACAAAACATTGCGGCCTATAATGTAATGCTGAATTCACAGACACACACTGTGTGTGTGTATATATGTATGTATATATATATATAATTACTAAGTAGGCACAAACAATGAAAAAACACACAATGTCAAAACAGCTCCAAGACAAAGTATTAAAAGACTAAAATTCAAAGAAATCCACACACACACACACGCTTGTGTGTGTGTGTGTTTATGTATGTATATATATTTCTTTTATTTCGCGTGATTTTTAAATAATATTCAGGACATTTGAGGTTTTGCATTTCCCTGAGGTGATTCTGAATTATTTCGTTAAATGAAATAATTAAATAATTGTGAGACTCCATGTTCTCTTACTAAGCTTCATATTATAAGTGTTACTGAGCAGAAATCAGTGTTGGATTATTTACAAAGTTTGTGATTTTTAGTTGATTAAAGTACGTGCGAACAATATATTCTCTTAAGTAATCACTAATTCTGTAGAATCTGTTATTAGCGTTTCAATGGCTTCCCGCGGATGTATTTATATGAAACGGAAAATAGTTCCACACCCTTCGATTCCGTCTTAGACACGTTTCACTGTATATGCAATTTTCTCTGCTTTTTTTTAATTTGTATTTTGAAACTGTATACATTATGTAATACTTGAAAAGTTTTAGAATTTTATTTATAATTTAAGAATTCGTAATAATAATAATTCCAATTTTCTTAATATAACAAGGACTCCCAAAGTATTAGTTTCATAGTGGTAACAGTGTTAATAATAATAAAAAGAAGAATAAGAAAAAGAAGAAGAATATACAGGCAGTTCCCGTATTATGAACGTCCGACTTGCGCACAACCCGTAGTTACAAACTCACCCCCGTATAGTCTATTATATTAAAACAATCAAGTTACATTCAATAGTTCGTAATAACAAACTGCTCCCCCCTCCTGTGACGCGGTGGTCTAAGCGATGGCTTCTGATCATTCGTTCGAGATAAGCCCGGGTTCGAATCCCGGTGAGGCATGGATGTTGTGTTTGTTTTACGGGGCTCGCTCTGTCTTTTCCCTGGAACCAGTGGCTCTAAATTAGGGATGGGGAACATCTTATAGCCCACTGAGTTGTTCACAGTTGTCGTTAAACCTCTAATCAAATAAATAAATAAACTGGAACTGCTTTGCGACGCTCATCAAAACATTGTGCGTCTACAGCGGTTTGTGGGTGCGTGAGTGCGACAAAGACTTCGTCCTTTTCAGTCGGAACACGTTGCTGCTAAATGTCTCGTGTGTGTGTGTTACTGTATTTGGCGTAATTTTTTTTTCTTTTTCCTCGTAACCATGGAACCAAATCGTAAATGTGATGCAAGCGATGGCGATGCATCAAAGAAAAGGAAAGCTATCACGATTGAAACTAAAGTGGAAATAATAAAGCGATCGTAAAAAAATGAAACGCCAACGAACATTGAAAAAGCGGTAGGCTACAGTCGGTCAATGATCAGGACAATTAAAAAAAATTATTACTGTATTATTAAGATACAGATGATGGTGAAAATCTTCAAAAGACGCGGAGACAATGTAAATAGATAAAGTCATTGCTCTTTCCACGTTTGTCTTTAATTAACACACAGCAACCGAAAAATTGTTATCCAGACACCGGTGGGATCGAACCCCAGATCTCTCGATAATTAGCCGAGGGGTTCGTCTTACGCTACGGTGGCCAACCATCCATGACGATATGTGTGTTTATCTGTCAGCATCTGACTTCACAAATCCATTGGGATGGGCTCAGCAACTGAGACGTGTCCGTCTGGTGGGGCTTAACGGCACAAGCTATTTAATTATAGCTGATAAATCCAAAAGGGTAGAGAAATGGTGAAAATCTTCCAAATACGTGGGGACAATGTAAATAGACAAATTCATCGCTCTTTGCACGTTTATCTTTAATTAAAACACAGCAACCGAAAAATTGTTATCCGGACACTGCTGGATAACAATTTTTCGGTTGCGGTGTATTAATTAAAGATAAACGTGGAAAGAGCGATGACTTTGTCTATTTAAGTTAACGATGTTTTCGGTTATTTGTTAGTGTTTATTCAATGTTTTATATGCATAGAAAGGTGCACTGTATACTAAGACAAACATTTGACCAACTAACTTTAGATACGAACCGTACCTGACTGTTTCGACTTACGTACCAATTCGACTTAAAGACAGACTTAGGAACGGAAATCGTTCGTAATTCGGGGACTGGCTGTAATGATAGTAATAATAATATGATAATAATGTAATAATAACGGCAATAATAATAATAATACGTAAAAGAAGTAAATAGAAGTTCAACAATGATTAGGTCATTTTAAAAACAATTAAAAGAGCCCTCTATTAAGTCGGGGCACAAGGCCAGTGCGAGTATTACACTGAGAAAAAGAGAGACTTGCATGAATACTTCCAGTCTTAACGTGTGCTGAAGCGACATGGGCATTAAATGCAAAGGAATTAAAATATGCAGATTACGCAATATGGAAAGAATAATGTAAGGTATAACTTTGGAGGATTAATAAAGGAATACCTGGACACTACAAGCAAAATCAGAAAATTAATACTATGTAGGATATTTCCGAAAGATTTAGATAAATTTTGCGAGAACGTGTTCTACTCAGTATAGTGATGAAAAAGTTCCTAAGGGACGAGTAAGCTTCTCAGCAGCCCCGGTGGCGCAATGGTCTAAGCGACGGCTTCTGATCATTCGTCCGAGATGGGTCCGGGTACGAATCCCGGTGAGGCATGGATGTTGTGTTCGTCTTACGGTGCTGGCTCTCTCCCTTCCTTGGAACCAGGGGCCCTAAATTAAGGACGGGAGACTGTTTATAGCTCATTGAGTTGCTCACGGCGGTAGTTAAACCTCCAATCAAAAAAAAAAAAAAAGACTGCTTCTCACCCGAGTCATTGCGCATTTTGGGAGGCAAGTAACAAAGCCTATGAAGTTAATTTGTTTTCAGTTACTACTGCACTCTGTAAATGAATTACGCAAGTATACATTGGTGAAAATGCTCGATATGGCCTCCCTGATCAACAATACAAAATTTGAAGTTGTGAAGCCGTTTATTGGTGTAGATGTGACATGAATGGTAACTCAGATAATATCCGAAAGCTTGAGAATTTCGTCGTCCTAGCGCCCGAGTATTTCGCTCCAGGGCGACGAAATTTACACTTTTTCGGATATTATCTGACTTACTATTCATGTATGATTTACACCAACAAACGGATTCACAACTTAAAAATTTGTATTGTACAATGGTGTATTTCATTCATTGATTTCTCATCTGTTGTCGAACACTTTCGTAAAGCCTCGGAGTGTTCTGACTTCTTTGAAAACCGTCCACGGCCCCTTTCGCTGAGTGCGTATTTATTAGGAAACGTGCTAGCGTAAATATCACCATCAAGGTATCCCCGTAAAAAGAAATCTAGTGGATTCAAATCTGGAGAGCATTCATGTCGTGCAGTTGGTCCATCTTTATAAATCCAATTGCCGCGACACGTGGTACTGAGACATAGTGAAGCTGTAACGTGCTGGATCACTCTCATGAGTGAAGTAGAGGTTTGCACGGGCCTTAATTTGGAAAGCCCGGCACGGCCCGGCCCGGCCCATATATATCTCCTGTTACCAAGGCCCTGGCCAGGCCGTAAAATTTTAACAATTACTAAAACACGAATTTGACACCTGGTGCACTCGGTCATTCGACCCCTGAAGAGTTTTCGTTTTCTTTATTGCTACACGTATTCTATCACAATAAATGTTAATTCGGAAAATTTCTGTAACTCTGTATAAGTCATGTGACGTCTGAGAAGGGGGAGGGGGCTTGCATACTAAAAAATATTTCATGTAAACGACACTTTCCAGGTCTTTCAAATTTTCTGGGATTTCAAATTATCATTGCCGATCGTTCTATTTACATTGTATACAAGCACATATTCTCCGGAAGCGATTTTTTCGGAAAAGCCTTTCGCTTTCTTAAACTCCATAATAAGTATGGAAGAGTATTTATCAGCAACACTGAACTGAGCATATGCTAGGGAAAACGACAGACTGCCCAGTTAACCAGTGTCACAGAAATTTTGAAAACGGCTGCTCTGACTCCCTGAGAGTACAAATGGGGAAAATGTGGCACAGATTTATACACAGAAGTAAGTTTCTCTCATTCCATTTCTCCCGTGCCATTTAAGACAACTTGAAAGCTTTTCACACATCTAGAGAACAAAGTGCCGCCGACCAGAGCAATGAAGATCGTCAGCGAGCGGGTGGCTCGGTTTAGAAATGCTGTAGTTAATAGCCTGCCCTGATGCATGAGAGGAGGGTGTAAGTTAGAGAGAGAGAGAGAGAGAGAGAGAGAGAGAGAGAGAGAGGAAGGTCCACATTCGCATTGAAAAACTAAGGGAGCTGACCCACTCCAATTATTTTGTAGGAGTGGAAGATGTCGTAAAGCTTCTATTCTTTCAAATCTTATCCCGCAGCTGTACGTTGTGAGATTTCCAAACGAGAAAGACACCGTACAGCCATTGGTTTTCTCATAAAAAACCCCCGTGCTCCGCCCGTGTCTGTTTTACATTAAATATTGAAGGCTTGGGCCCGGCCCGTTTTCCCAAATTAGAAATGAGCAAAGGCCCGACCCGGCCCGGGCTCATGCAAACCTCTAGAATGAACTGCAGCGGCAGCATGTTGCTAATGGAACGTCTTTCAGCAATGATGGTAATTTCACCTCCGAGAAATGCATGTATTGCTGGTCATTGAGCGTTGGTGGAAGGGAAAATGGACCCGTTGGGTGGTAAACTACGATACGAGCATAAATATCCACATGAAACCTCTACTAATGCCGAGACTAGGTTACTGTATAAGGATTTTGCAGTGCCTAATGGCGAATAATATAAAAATGCATAATCTGCTCTTGTAAATTGCAATTCTCCAGTTACAAGCCCACAGTGGAGAAAAGTAGTTGCAATAGATTGCTGTGGAAGTCGTTTACAAAAACACGACTCACGGATGAAAATCAGTTGGCAAGAGACCTGCACTTGCTGTATGTGATTTGGAGAGAGCTGCTGCGGACGTGAAATTCTCCATCCAGTCGAATGTGAAACACCTCTACCTGCTGCTGCTCTTGTGTTTGCTCCAAAATTCTCTGAAACCACATCCAGCATCCGTTCCTCTAAAACAGGTATTCAGTCACCTCTGGCTTGTCCCCAGGATGCAGCAGGACATCCTGTCTGTTGAATACGCCGATTGATAGTGTCTTTTGCCGGGCATCGCCTTTTTAAAAAAGCTCTCCTGCAGAAACAAGATTCACTGCCGTTTCCCTTCGCTCGTTCATAAATGAAATGCGTGTCTGCCATTTGATCATTGGTGCACTGGTAATTCACAGTTGAGGCCACAGATGACAACACGTGGACTGAAAATAATGAGGAGGCTACTGATTCTATTCCACACAACTTCCGGACAGCTGATAAAGAGAAGAGTTGTTCTGTTAATCAGCTGTCAAGAAGTTCTGTTAGTCAGCTGTCGGATTCACTGTATGTAGCGTTACTTCTTTCGAGAATGCGAAATTTTGTTCAATATTTGCATGCATGTACTACGTCACACATACAAGTGGTGCAAATTTACCTAGTGACAGACTTCTTTACATGTGCTCTCCAAATGTGCTATAACCAGAGGTGTACTGCTAAGTGAAAAAAGACAGGAATGCGCGGTGCTTTAAGTCTTCAGTACCTTTCACTTCTTAGCCCCCGCCCTTCCGCCTCTCTGTTTTTTACTATCTGTGACGTGACTGCACCGCAGGACGCACATGAGGTAGAGGCATATAGCAGTGAGAGCACAAGTCCGCGTAGCTCAGTTGGGAGAGCGACTTACTCTGGAGTGAGGGAATCCGGGTTCGATGCTCGACGCGGACAAAACTTGTACGTTATATATATATTGTATTTATAGTATAAAAAAGTATTAGTGATCATATGAAATCAGACTTCTGGATTTACACATGACTGGATAAATTAATTTCCCAATTAGAAGTTTCAAGCGACTGCGAAGCGAGAATGGATTTAGGGACTAAATCTACCTTCAAAGAACGATGTGACGTTAATTCCAGTGACTAACGTGCAGTTTTCTGCCTCATTTTTTATTGGAAAGGAAATTATGAGACATTCGTATTTTCAAAAGGAAACGGCCGTCCGCGGTCTAAGCGATAGCTTCTGATTATACGGGTCTGGGTTCGAATCCCGGTGAGGCATGGATGTTGTGTTTGTCTTACGGCACTGGCTCTCTCCCTTCCCTGGAACCAGTGGCAGTAAATTAGGGACGGGCGACTGCTTATAGCCCATTGAGTTGCTCACGGTGGTCGTTAAACCTCGAATAAAAAAAAACAAACAAACAGGTTATGCTGTTAGGTTTTACCGGAACGTCTGGCTAGAGAAATAAAATACCGGGACGTTCTGGTCCCTCTACACCACTGGTTACAACCAGTGGCGATACCAGACAGCTCAGAACTGAATGGATCCATTAGGGGACTAAGCAGCATATGGGAGGGGCACAGATTTTCAAGTGCTAGGCTGAAATTTTGCAAAAAAAAATCCGTTTATGGAGATTTAACCAAACACTCATGATGATATTCCCGGTTAAAAAAAGTTTCCTGGTACATACTCTAGGTATCACAGTATTTATTCAGTGTACGTAGTTCTGGGAACCATGAATACGAATCTTCATGGCCTTTGCCAAGTTACTATTTATTCGCAATTTTAGCTACCTTACGTCGTTTATTTTTCTTATTGATTTAATATTTGCTGTCATAATGCTGTTTATGAATTTTAGTTGTAACCTGACGAAGAATATCTCTTTCATCTTTTTGAATTATAATTTAAAAAATGGTGTCTTTCTACTGCTCTCTTAGACATCTCAGAGAATTCGTTCTAATTTCCAGAAGTGTACTTAATAAAACATTTGATTTTACAAAACAAAATTTCTGTGAATTTGGAAACTTCACGTACGTTTATTCAAGTTCCCTAAAATCTTAGATAGTTTGACTCGCCATATGTTCTAACTTCTTAATTTTTTTGGAGGGGTTGGGTTGAAGGGGGCTGAAAGAAAATCTGGGAGAGCTGAAGCCTACTCTAGCCCACCCGTAGCTTCGCACCACGCTATAACCAAGGCTATGACATTAGAGAGATGAGTTCCCTCTTTTAGTGACGTCACGCGGAAACCAAAGCTTCCGATTGGTTTCCAACGCTGTCGTGTATGACGTCAAACACGACACCAACGTATCAAGACGCGTAACATGAGAGTGATGTCAAAATCGGAGGGAACCGATCTTTCTAACGTCATGGCCTTGGGCGTTCTAGACGGCCTTGCTATAACTCAGAAGGAAATATTTCCCACCCATTGCTTAGAAGGGCATTTATTCATTGATCTGCGCAAAAAACAAGAACAACTCGTAATCTAAATTTGACAAGATCTTTTGGAAATTCCATATATTTTCACACGAAAATTGCAGTTTATTAGGTACTGCTTTCATCACATGAAGGTTTTAATCCAATACCTAACCTAATATGTCAGTGAGGCGTAAATTTGCAGGCCTAGTGTTAGATTGAGATTCATTAGTGTTAGATTGAGATTCGAAAAGTGGCAAAACGATTGGTCTGAGCAACTTTGAACGTGGCATGATAATTGGAGCAAGGCGCGACTGTTCCAGCATCGCTCAAATTGCCGTCCTTCAAGTCTTCTTACACATAATGGTTGCAAGGGTTATAATGATGCTTTGGCGAACCTGTGGACGTCACAAGGATCGAAGAGAGTCGAAAAAGACCGGCCAGATTCGTACAAGCGAACAAACAGGACATATCGGCAGATTAGAGCGCACTGAGTTACTCACGGTGGTCGTTAAATCAATCCACAACCAAAAAGGGGGAAGGGCAGCAAACCTGTAAGTAAATGCAGAATTCAACATCAGTGAGCAGATGGTCACCACCGAATGCGCCATGTATTGGACCATGTACAGAATGGGCCTTTTAGCAGAAGACCATGTCACCATTCTTCTTTGAACTCTCTGATACACCAGCTGCTTTCGTCAACAGGATCGCCGATTGTCGAAAGTTTTTGCTTGTCTCACTCTACACGGTAAACCCTTGCTGAGGTATACGCGCGAAAAGATTTCGGAGGAACTATACGAGCTCGTTGGCGCCAACTATCATGTTACGTTCGAAGTAGCTCAGATCACTGGATTTTTCCATTTCGATTTTGAATGGAGCATGTAACGTATACTCTAATATAACTTTCCTTTTTTAGTTCCTGTCTCTATCTAAATTTGGTTTATTCTCTTTTAAGCATCTTCCACACTTAACGTTTACATTTTCTCTCACGCCCAAATGGCTTTTGGCAACGACAAGTGAGGTCAGAGAATGGGGGACGTATGTAGAAGGATGAGATAAGAAGACTGTTTTTCAATGTATGCTTACCGTATGAATAGCTTACGAGTTGTCTTGTTTTAAGCTGTATTTCGTTGAGCTGTCTTCCGTTAATCTGATTTGGGTTAGGTTGACTTGTTTCAACCTAATCCAAATCAGATTAACGGAATTTTCAGCGATGCATTTCATTTAAGGAGTTTCGTTAAGTTAATTTTGTATTTATTAACTCATGTTAAATTAAAACCAAAGTTCTTGCTAATATTGTTATGACATAGTTGAACGACTGAGCTGATTCTAGAGTGAGTATTGAAAGGTGATTCCTTATTATGGAAGTGATACACTGTTAAAAGTTTTGTGGTAGGTTTTACTGTGCAAAGAGGAATTTGTCCGTGATCAAGATCGAAACCGCGCCTCCTAGCTCAGAAATGAGTTGCTCTATCATACTAAGCTGCACCGACAGAATTTTTCGCTGCAGATTTGTCGTCTTGACACGTGCTTCACCGCTGTAATAGCACGTGACAACGCCAGAAAGTTGTTCTACACTTGATGCATCACTTTCGGAAAAAACATACACCGGTGGATGCAAAATCAACAACGTGATGTAACCTTGTACTGCAACCTGCTGCAACACGTTTCAGGGTTTCGTTTGCACCACACAACGGTGTATGTTTTCTAAGAAAGTGATGCATCAAGTGTGCCGAACCACTTTCTGGCGCAAACTACCACAAAATGTTTAACAGTGTAGCCGTTATCAGCATTATGTGAATACTGGCTGCTGATTGGTTGACTCGTATAAAGAGTTAAAAAACTGTAAGTAGAATTATTGGCGTTTTCTTGAAGTGCAATTTTAATCCTTAATTGAGGATGCTGAAGTTACGTTATCCCGGGCTATCTCTCTCTTCTCTCTCTCTTCCTTCTCGCTCTTTTCTCTCCCTCTTTTCTCTGTCCCATTGCTCTCTGTCTCTGTCTCATTGCTCTCTGTCTCTTCTCTCTCTCTCTTTTCTCTCCCTCTTTTCTCTGTCCCATTGCTCTCTGTCTCTGTCTCATTGCTCTCTGTCTCTTCTCTCTCTCTCTTTTCTCTCTCACTCTGTCTGTCTGTCTGTCTGTTTCCTTTCTTCTTTCTTGCTCTTTTCTCTCCCTCTTTTCTCTGTCTCTTTCCCTTCTCTCTGTCTCTGTCCCATCTCTCTCTGTCTCTTCTCTCTCTCTTTCCTCTCTCACTCTGTCCGTCTGTCTCCTTTCTTCTTTCTCGCTCTTTTCTCTCCCTCTTTTCTCTGTCTCTTTCCCTACTCTCTGTCTCTGTCCCATCTCTCTCTGTCACTTCTCTCTCACTCTGTCTGTCTGTCTGTCTCCTTTCTTCTTTCTTGCTCTTTTCCCTCCCTCTTTTCTCTTCTCTTTCCCTTCTCTCTGTCTCTGTCCCATCTCTCTCTGTGTCTCTTCTCTCTCTTTTTCTCTCACTCTGTCTGTCTGTCTGTCTCTTTTCATCTTTCTCGCTATTTTATCTTCCTCTTTTCCCTGTCTCTTTCCCTTCTCCCTGTCTCTGTCCCATCTATCTCTGTCTCTTCCCTCTCTCTTTTATTTCTCACTCTGTCTGTCTGTCTATCTCCCTTCTTCTTTCTCGCTCTTTCTCTCTTTCTCTCTCTCCCTATCTCTTCTTTCTTGCTCTTTCTCTCCCTTTCCTCTCTCTCCCCTCTCTCTCCCCTCTCTCTCTGTCTTCTCTCTCCTTTTTCTTCTCTTTTTTCTCTCTCATTCACTCACTCTCTCTCTCTCTCCGTCGCGTACTAATACGAATCAGCTACGATATTTTAAAATAAGCTGTGTAAGGTAGTGTTCCAGGTAAACTGACTTCGCACCTATGGTTACACCCTTAAAATCAAAGAACATTACAAGCACTAACTCTTGCTCGACGAGTAGATCAGCTTGATACACAGAGCACGGCGTGCTGCCGTCTTACGTGTTGGACGTAGTCATTCATGTGAAGAGGGCAGATGTACTTAACAGCATCTCACTGTGAGTGTATATATATACACACACACACGCATTATATAATAATGCCCTTGTAAAGCAGAAGCGATTTGAAATGAAGAAACTGGCTGCGTATTCAAATATTTGACGAACATGTTGACGAAAAAGTTTATCGGAGCAGAACTGTCCCTGAAATCCGGGCTGACCCGGTCATCTGCTGTTGCTGATTATATGCTTTGTAAAACTGAGAGAAAAAAATAAAAAATGAAAAGGGAGAAAGAAAAGCAAAAGGATTTTTACCGGATGAACACGCACCGCTACCAGGGAGCGGACTTCCGTGCGTGTGAATGCATGTATGCATTATATCGTCACGTGATGTTGATTGCAGCAGTAGCCCCCCCT
Organism: Macrothele yani; assembly: GCA_039090855.1. Classification (NCBI taxonomy): domain Eukaryota; kingdom Metazoa; phylum Arthropoda; class Arachnida; order Araneae; family Macrothelidae; genus Macrothele; species Macrothele yani. Next base: position 32,352,447 of record CM076990.1, on the reverse strand, counting down.
CCCGTACATAACCCACATTACGTCACACGTCACCCAGACCGACGTCCGTTCAATGTCAGAAACTGGCCTCGTTTGTCGACCTACATCATCACTAGCTTCTCTGTAGTTTTTCTTTCTTATTTTTTGTCATAAAGTTACAACGCGTTTCATAAATGAATTAAAATCCTCCAGTTTTGGACATTTATGGCTTTCTGTTGGGCGATTTAAAAGATGTGGGCAATTTTCAGGAGTCACATAAAGATATGACTGGGCATCTTTTGTCTTTGACTTCCGCGAATTCAGCTAATCTTAAACTACTGTTTACAAGAGAGGTATTTGATATTAAATAAGATGTACAAAGGCCGTTCCATAAAAACTGAGAGTAATTTTTTTGAGGTGGCAACAGTGCGAAGGGGAAAAATAACCACGCAGATGACTAACGGAATTAAGGAAGCATCTATCGCAACAGTTATTAGCCGTGGCACACGATTCAGATTTTGTTATTGTGCAGTTGTTTAAGGTACGTCAGCATTTCGCCATACAGCAATAGAGGTGAGTGATTCAGAGTTAAGAAGTGAAATGCGTTATGCCATAAAATTTTGTTGTCGTTTGGGTAAAACGGCTCCAGAAACAGTTGATTTAATGAAAAAAGCTTACAAAGATAAATGTTTGGGTGAGTCAACGATGTTTAGATAGAACCATGATTTCAAATAAAGGCCGTTTGTCAGTTTAATTCGCTCCTAGGCCTGGTCGACCTGAAAGTGTTGTTACGGAGCGTATTGTTAACATTGTTTGAGTAATCCTACAAGAAGATCGACGAATGACGTGTGAAGACATAGCAGCGTTAACTAATATTTCAAAAACGTCGGCATTCCGCATTCTACGCGTCTAATTACTGCTGCATCGTGTGTGTTCTAGATGAGTACCTCATCATCTGATGAGAGAACAATTGTTAGCAAGAGTTCAGGTGTGTTATGAGTGAAAGCAAATGATTGCAAAGAATCCAAACCTTCTGAATACAGTAATAACTGCCGATGAAACATGGGTCCATTTTTACGACCCCTTCGAGCGCGCTTCGTGGAAGCACAAAGGCTCGCCCCTCCGAAAAAAAGTCCGCCAAACCAAATCAGCCGGGAAAGTGATGATGATCGTTTTCTTTGATCATAAAGATGTAGTCTACCAGTATGCCGTTCCTCCACAAACTACTGTCATTGCTGAATATTACATTTCAGTCTTGAAGCGTCTGCGACGTCACATATCGATTAAGCGACCGGAACTGGTGGGCAAGTACACCATGATAACGCCCGCCCACATGTGGCTGCTTGTGTTCAACAGTTTCTTACCAAATGCAGAATTGAAATCATGCCACAGCCTGCTTACAATCCTGATCTCGCCCCGTGCGATTTTCGGTTGTTTCTAACAATGAAGGAGAAGTTCTGTGGCGCAGCATTCAACACAATACTGACGTTATTCAAGCTGTAGAGGGGTCGCTAAAGCAGCTTCCACAAAATGCCTTCGCCACATGTTTTGAAAAGTGGACTGTACGATGGGACCGTTGCATATCATCCGAGGGAAGATACTTTGAGAAAGAATAACATATATTTTGCTGTATCTATATTTCTTCATTTTGTGTTATTTTACTCTGTTTTTATGGAACGACCGTTGTGTATACAAGGTGTACAAAAAAGTATCCAGAACGTATTTATTAAAAAAAAAACGAACAAGACTTACACATTTGTAACTTAATAGCCTTCGAAGGCCATTAAGTTCCAAATTAAGAAGCCACACACTTATCCCAATGCTGTTTCCATTGCTCGAAACATTTTGTGAAGTCGTATTCTGAAATAACGAGCAGCTCTGGGTGTGCGTGTGTGCGCGCTCGCTTCATTGCATTCTGTTCTATCTCCTAAATATCTTGAAATCTTTTTCATTTCAAATGGTATTTGATTTTTGGGAAGAAAAAACGCCGCAGAACTTGACAGTAGTACTCCCTCTTGATTGTCTGGCCGGATGGAACGTATTCACAATGCACAATCCTCTTATGATTGAAAAACAAACAGTCAGTATTGTCTCGACATTACTGCGGCTCTGTCCTGCTTCTTTGGGTTTGGGTGAGTTTGCGTATTCCAACTGTCAAGATTAGGCTTTAGTCATGCCCATAAACCCAGCATTTATCTACAGTTATGATACTTTCTAAAACGTTTTCGTCGTATTAGAGGCAGAGATGGAAACGGGTCAACGGGTTGACAATTTCTTGCGGGTCTAACGGGTCGGGTCAAGGGGTTCCTGACCCGATTTTGACCGTGTTCTATTTTATAAAAGAGAAAAATATATTCCAAAGAAAAATGCGCGTTGAATCATTATTCACTCCTAATGCCCACGGAGTGAATAATGATTTGTCATGCAAAAATATTGTCGTCTCTTTCTTAAAGCAATGAAGATTTCCACCGACCGACGTCAGACAATACACCGACTCCATATCGTAAAAAGATCCTTCCTTTGCGTTCTTTTACAGTGCGGTTGTCCAGGGCAAGGTATAGGCAAACGTCATTTGCCTGCTTTTCAGCTAATTCACTCTCTTCGTACGAAGTTCCCTGTATGACTAAGCGTTACTTTTCACATCACATCTTTTAAATTGAGCATTCACGGGTTTTCAATTGATGTGCTAACATCGCGTTCCCATGACATGTCATGTCGAAATTAACTCCTTATTTGTTAATATGGATGGATTTATTATTAAGTAGGTTGAGAAAGGCGTCGAGACTAACAAATACGTGCTTGTTCAAACCCACAAGGGGAAGAGTGAATGCTGGAAATTGTTTCATCTCATTAAGGAACCGGTGAATAATTCTGTGTTGTTTGGTCTTGCTTGTTGTTCAAAATGTGGAAAGTGTATAATTACAATGAAAGATGTCGGCGGTGTAATCAAAGTTTATGGAACCAAAAATCTAACGGACCATATGAAAGTATGCGCACCTCCATCAAAGCGTGGAAAGAGTGAACAGTCTAAATACATTTTAAAAAATGCATTTGTTCAATCGTAAATAATGATTCCCATTTGTAATATACTCCATGGTGACAGTCATGGTCAGCCATTACTTCTGGATTACGCAAAATAGTGGCACTAAAAATGACACTAAAATTTAGCAAGCAACCAAATTTTATTGTTAAAAATTAATTCAGTTATTAAATATCAATCAGTTATTGGGATGAATTCATATATTACGTTTATATGTACGTATATATAAATTGAGTTTCGAATTTATAGTTCAAGGCAGATTTGTCCGGATCCGAGATTTTTGACCCGTTTCCAACTCTGATTAGAAGCTGTCTAGCAGGTCACTAATAGCAAAAACACGAGAATATTTTTGGTCAGCTGAGAGCTTTTTTTTTTTTTTGGCGCAAATTTGGTTGAGACATCACGTATTCCAAATAGTCCGTAAGAATCGTCTGAACTGAACCGAAAGCAATGTTTCAGTTTTCAGACAGCTTACGAATAGTGATTCCGTGATTTTTCCGAACAACTGCGCGCACAAGTTCGACATTATTTTCACTTTTGCTGGTTGCGGACTTCCCTGAACGTTCGTCCCTCTCAACACTTCCACGCAGAGGCGTAACTAGGCATTTCTGCGCCCAGGGGCAAACGTGAAAATATTGCTCCCCAATCTGCCTTTCTCTCTGTCTCTCTCTCTCTCACACAAAATATACATCGATGAGCCGTTCCATTATGACCACCCACAGCTTAGATAAATGAGCGCGCCTGGATCCTGAACGGTGGCGCAAGTAAAGTTCACAGAGTTGTATATACACACCCCGAGAACCGGATTTCGGTTAGTAGAGTGTTCGGAGTCAGAATGGGAAAAGCTGCCGATTTATCGGAGTTTGATAAAGAACAAATTATGATGGTACGGGGCCTCGGAACTACGATCTCTGAAACGGCGCTGCCTGTGGGTTGTTCACGTGCAGTTGTAGTGAGTGCGTATGAAAAGTTGAGCACAGATGACCAAAAGACGAACCGTCGTCCAGTGGTGTGTCGTGCGTAGCTCATTGATGCCAGAGGGGAGCGGAGACTGTCGCGCACTGTTCACAGCGATCGCAAGGCCACAGTGCGACAAATCACCCGCAGCTGCGACAGTGGTGATCAGGGCAAAGTGTCACAGCACACAGTTCATCGCAGCCTTCTGCGCATGGGCTTGCGTAGCCGAAGACCCAACCGGGTCCCCATGCTCACTGCACGTCATCGCCAGCAACGCATGAAATGGGCCCAAGATCATCGAGATTGGACCGTGGATGATTCTAAGAAATTGGCCTAGTCTGACGCATCAAGATTCCTGGTGCATCACGTAGACAGCCGAGCGCGGATTCACCAATTACCAATGGAGGCATTGGCACCTTGATGCACTGTTGGGCGGAAACAGGCCGGCGGCGGCGGCGGTGTTATGCTGTGAGCGATGTTTTCTTGGGGCACTTTAGGCTCCGTTATCCCAATAGCACAATCCCTGACAGCTGTCAGGTATCTGAACATCGTTGCGGACCAAGTTCACTCATTCATGGCAACTGTGTTACCTGTTGGTGATGGCCATTACCGACAGGATAATGCGTCATGCCACATGCCAGAATCGTCAAGGTATGGTTCGAGGAACATACTGGTGACTTTCTCTTAATGCCCTGGCTTCCAAATTCACCTGACATGAATCCAATCGAACGTTTGTTGTTCGACTTGGAAAAGCGGGTTTTGCGCTAAATCACCACCACCCCGAAATGTACGGGATCTGGGGGAACTGCTGTTGACATTATGTTACCAGATACCGCAGGATACATATCGCAACGTCATCGAATCGATGGCTCTCCAAGTGGCCGCTGGTTTGCGGGCTAAATGGGAGTCCTACAGCTTATTTGGCAGGTGGTCATAATGTAACGACTCATCGGTGTATATACGCATTAAAAGAACAACAGCAGCATTGAAAATCTAAGCGAGCGTAAGCTGCAGAGAAAGTTTTTCAACAAAAATAGCTTTAAATTAAAGATAGCAAAAAGCAGATATGCACTATCTACCAAAAAGTAATTGGACACCTGTGATAGCAAAGAAAAACGAAGTTTATTCACCTTCAATAATTGGTGGAGCCTCCACGAGTGGCGATTACAGCTGCGACCCTCCGTGGCATACTCTCAACCAGGCTTTGTACGACGGCTAGCGGTATTTTCTTCCACTCGGCTTGGAGAAGACAGGTCAGTTCCTTCACCGATTTCGGACGGTGGGGGCACCACTTAAGTCGACGCTCCAACTCTTCCCAGAGGTGCTCGATAGGGTTAAGGTCCGGGCTTCTGCGAAGGCCAGTCCACTCGATTAACCCCATTGCCACCATACCAAGCCATGGTGGACCTCGCAACATGACAGGTGGCATTGTCATCCTGAAAGTAACATGGATCCACCCCGTAAAACTGCCACAACGTAGGAAGCGCATTGTCATCCAAAATGGTGCAGTAGGTCTCAGCGTTGAGTCTACCAGGAATTGCGACCAAGGCTCCCGTGCCATACCAGGAAAAATACCCACATAGTATAATTCCAGCGCCGCCGAACTTCACATTTGGCAAAATGCATTTCGACAGGAGGCGTTCTTCAGGCAGACGCCAAACCCAGACCCTGCCATCCGAACGGTAGAGGGTGAACCTTGATTCGTCGCTCCAGAGAACCTGTTTCCACTGTTCAACGGTTCACTGTTGACATTCTGTGCAACACGTCAGCCGAGCAGCGCTATTGGACTTGATGATCAAAGGCTTGTGGGCGGCAGCACGTCCATGATAACCGAACAGATGGGCTTCCTTACGGATGGTATTTATCAAAAGAACACTCCCGGATGCCTGTTGAAACTCCTCGCGGATATGGCCCATCGATTTGGTGCGGTTCTTCCGAATTTCTCTGGCCAGCACCCGTCTGTCTCTAACTCCCAGTTTTGTGGGTCTCTCGGGTCGGGGCACATTCTGACAGTCACCTCTCATCTTCCACCTGCCAATCACGTAGGCCACTGCCGATTTTGGGTACTTCAACTAGCTGGATATGTCACGTATGGATATGCCATTTCTGTGATACCCGATGATTACACCTTTCTCGAAATCAGAGAGCTCCGAACTGCGTGGCATCTTGCATGCGACTGGTTGCGTTGTTGTTTCCCACACGATATTTAACGGCGGCGGATATGACGTGTATCAGGACCGCAGATGTCGTCGATTACAGGGGTGTCCAATTACTTGTTGGAAGGTAGTGTAATTTCAAAAACATAACAGTGCCACAAATTCTTTCTTAGCTAAACAAGACATAAAAATGTAAATCTAATTTCTAACGAAATTAGGCGTAAAAAGCCACAATCAAAATGTGACTGTTTTTTCAGCTTATCGCAACTGCTTCGGAGTTCGTACCTTCGGCACTACATGAAGCGGACCTAATCTAGCTGACAGTCGTGGCATGCAGTCGTAATAAAGATTGAATAACCTCCAGAGAATCTTCAGAAATGGGAGCATCCTTATCTTGTAGCTTCCATCCAACTAAAGAAATATTGCGGGCCCCATTGATGTCGAACTGACCTGTCTTCTCCAAGCCGAGTGGCCGTAGTTCTTCTTCAGTTGGACGGACTATATAACCACGCTTTCATTACTGAATGTGAGCAACTAACAACCCCTGAACATTTCGACAGGACGAGTAGGGAGAACGTGACGCACAGCACATGCGCAATAGGACCCAAGATCCACCTGTTCCAAACCACTTTCTACTGTGTCACGCGATTCCGAACTTATGTAACCAATCTGGATACTTTTTTCATTTCACCTCGTACGTACTTTGTAAATTTCCTGTACTGATGCAATGCGAAACATGCGTGATCCCTGTTTAAAACTGTGATTGTAAGCGATTATTAAAATCGACTTTTCTCAATAAGGAAACGTTAGGAAAAGGAACATGTAAACATACAGAAGGGAAAAACTATGTTGGTATCATTTCTTGATATACAGAATTTATAACTGAATTCTGCTGATTTGTTCAAGGTTATTTTTTTGTAACAGTTGTAATTTCTATTGACAAAGTAAAGACCCTTCTTCAATACATCTCATACCGTTAGAATGACCTAATTAAGTTCACGATTAGTATGAAGCGTATCTTCTTCCCTTTGATGAAAATGTTTAAAGTACCCAGGGCAGTAGCCAATAATGGCTTAACCCCCTCCCCCTTCCCCTGAGAGTAACCAAGACAAACCGCCTCCCCTCCCTGGAAAATGGTTGTTGTGATTTTTCAGAACTTTTACTTTCGGTGCCTTATGAAAATGATTTTCGTATTCACTACAGTCATGAATTCTTCATCTGATTTATTCGTGCATTGCGCGTTTTTAAAGTAACCAAAATTGAAATGATACAGCAGGAAGGATGGATAACTAAAAAGAAGTCCCTTCTGGAAGTGAATCAGTAGGAATGCTGCGCCAATGATTCTCTGCTGCTACATGGGCACCGAACTTGTTGCTGCTAAGAGTCAGGAAAGAAATTCTCTTTTTACCTTTAAAGTATAAAATAACACTGCCGGAGAGAGGGAGGGAGAGAGAGAGAGAGAGAGAGAGAGAGAGAGAGAGGTGGAAGCGTTGTTGCGTATATGGATGAGAAACACTGTTCTTCGTCACTTGTTGATTGAATGTGAGATAGTAAGTCGCTGTTAAAAATACTTCCAGGTGGCTAATTAAGAACACAGAGAAGTGTCGTGGGAACGTTATATCTACATGCATCGCTGCTCTAGGCATTGTAAAACAGTGCTAAAGATAAATCTGAGAGAGAGAGAGAGAGAAAGAGAGAGAGCTTTCAACTTCTTCCTATTCATTGTTGTGCTGTCAGTAGGAATGATATTACGATTCATGTTTGGGAGAAGAAGTATTTATTGCCAGAAATCTGAGGATTTTTGGGTTTTGTGTGGGTAAGGGAGGTATGGCTGTTGACCACGGTAAGAAAGGCCGACCTCCGAGAATCAGCGAAGGAGATTGCGAGATTAAAGATGGAGAAGTCGCAGTAAAAAAAATCTGATAATGTGATTTATTTTTTTATATTTCAAGAGTTCAGTTTTCTTTTTCTTTTGGTATGGAGAAATTGGTCGCTAATAAAGTAAATTTACAAAAGAAACTGAAATACAAAGCAAAACTTGCTTGTGTCTGTATTCGTGGATGGGTATAGTTTGTCGTTGAACACAGCCCCGCACCTAGATGAGTCTTCACCCCCTCCCCACCCCAGGTTCTGAGACCTAATTACGGCCGTGAACGTACCCCGTGTTTCGGAACCTTTTTCTTTACAGAAGGATCTGGTAAAATATTTCTTTAAAAATCCAGCATACTTTAGAATTTTATTTACCCATCTCCAACGGTGTCTTCTTCTGTGTTTTTTTCTGGTCCTTGGTATCCAGTCTAGTATTTCAGTTGTCCAACAGTGGTTAGTTTTGCTAGCAATATTTCCATCTCATTGCAACTTGAAGGTGTTCACTTTTGCCATGGTGTCATTAACTCTTGTCATGTCTTTAATCCATCCGTTGGTCTTCCTATTTTTCTTGGCTACACCAAGCATGAATTTCTCCATGCATCTTTCAGTCGCTTAAAGCTTCTGTTTGTATTTTAAATTAGGGTCCACGAGTAAAAACTAGAAGTAAAGGAATGTTTTGCATCAGCAAAGCCACAAAAATAATACGCAGCAAATTGTATCTGTAATCAAAGATATCAAATGCTTCAAGAAATTTTTCGATTGGATTTTTAGAAGTGTTGATGTCGTGATATACATAAAGCATATGTACGCCACCTAGCGAGAAAAATGTCCACCACAGTCAATGATGCATGCCAATGGACGCTTTCATACTTCATTTAGCAGTGTTCAGAACTGGCTTTCAGACAAAAAAAAGAAGTAGAAGAAGATAAAAAGATGGAAATAGAAAACATGCTTTTCTGTCATATTTAATAAAACACAGGGAAGTACCTCTAGAAATATCACTTTGCTTTTATGTATACGTATATCACATTCACAAACAGTCCAAAATACCGTCAGATGTAAAAATAATCAGCGGGAAATTTTACATTTTGCTTTCGCAATGCATTTCAAAGCAGTCTAAACAGTAGCCAAAAAACAATATTCATCGCTCCCATTATACTCCCGATGGCATGAAGTGAGTAATAAACAAAAAAAAAAAAAATCCGAGTTTTCGTCAAATGTTTAAAAATTAGACTTGCCGACCAAAATGAATTGCTTCTGTTAATATCATTTTTGCTATGCGGTGAAAATTCACTTTACTTCCACGTAACATGTGCAAGAGTCCCAAATTCCTTTCAAAAGTGCCTTTTGCTTTTCACATTTTCATGCGCACATGACTCGCAACCAAGACAAATATTCTAAATTCATATCAAATTTGCAAACACTACACGATTTACGCTAAATATATTACTTCGTAATCATCACTTTTAAATGCGTTTGATAATATTGGCAAACTGCATTCCACTCTGTTCACTGTGACTAGCGAACCGGATTAGTTTTCAGAAAACGTACGGAGATTCATGTTGTATTCACAAAAATAAACTAAAATCAAAGTAAAAAGAAAAAAAGATGAAAGAGAAGCAGGGATGAAAAAATTACCACAGTCGCCTCTGTGTAGCTTCCAGCGAACAGCAAAATGTAATATTTCTCTCCTGTTGTTTGCTTAACACTAGATATTGTATAATTAAAGGTCATGTACATGAAACAGGAACTTGAAGTGATAAAACTGAGAGCGAGAGAGGGAGAGCATTTAATTTTCTTGCAATTTCTTAGTCCTCTTTTTCCCTGTCAACATTTTCCTTTTCTTCTTTGCATTTTTCGCGTTTAATTTTCTTCTAACCTTAGGAGAGCTGTTTTTCTCAGTGGCAGTGTTAGTTTTCCGAATATATGTGAAAGTGCGATATTAAGAACTTCTAGAAGCAAAGTTATTTGTTTAATCTTTCCGTCCCCGTCCCCCACCCCCTCTTGTCACGTTCAGAGACTTGCATTCTATTAGGGCTCTTTTATCCTCTTAAGAAGATGAGTGTGAGAAATAAAAAAAAAAAAAAAGAATCTAGCACTCTCCGACTTTGCCTTGGCATTTTTTCTACATATTTAAGGAGAACAAAAATATGCCTGACTTCAGTTTTTGCGATGCTTTTGTTTCGTGAGTAAATAAAAAATGCATTTACATTTCTTTCGTAAAAGATCAGCAGAACGAAAAAGAGAAATAGAGAGAGCGAGAGAGAGAAAGACGGGGAGATGAAAAGAAAAGGTCGGTTTGGGGAGAGGAATTTGAAAAGTTCCATAAATTTTGCATTGAATAAGCCTTTTTTTCCACGTCAGTATTGAAAAGCTGCACTGTTTGAGTGACTCAAAAACGTATTTTAGAAAAGAAATGCTCGCGATCTTTTTTCCAATAACGTGTACACCAATCTCCGGAATTACTTTTTGCAGAACTTGTGCACAAGGTCATTAATTTATTTTCCCTGAATATGTACGTACCTGTATCTACATGACGTACGCAATCACAACGAATGCTGGAATGACCACTTGTACTGACCAGGCGCTCTTCAACTCTGTGGGTCGTGCACGAACATTGGCACTTCAAGACGAATTTAGGAATTTCCTTTCTTACGCTTTCCAACCGTAGGTTGAAGAAGCGTATATGATCCAGCTTTGTCTGTCTGTCTGTCCGCACGATAACTAGCGTAAAAATGGTTCGATTTCAATGAAAGTTTATTATCTGGGGACGAACCCTATTGAAAATGGGCGAATTGGGGTCAAAGGTCAGGACATAGGAGCGGGATCAATTCCATTGCCCTTATTCGTCATAACTTGCGTAAAAATGGTTCGATTTCGATGAAATGTTAGTATATGGTAGGGAAACACCTGGGGACAAACCCTGTTGAAAATGGGCAAAATGAGGGCAAAGGTCAGGACATAGGAGCGGGACCAATTCCATTGCCCTTATGCGTCATAACGTACGTAAAAATGGTTCGATTTCGATGAAATGTTAGTATGTGGTAGGGGAACACCTGGGGACGAACCCTGTTTAAAATGGGCGAATTGAGGTCAAAGTTCAGGACATGGAAGCGAGATTTATTCTACAGCCATTATCCTCATAACTTGAGTAATGATTTCTGGTATGTTGGAAAGCTTATCATAATTAATGCATTGCATGATTTTAATAACTTCTCTGTTTCTCTTCAGAAACGGATCAAAGTTTGTTTATGTAAATTCTTATTTTTGAAAAATTCCAAATTGAAAAAATCTCGTGAACTCAAATAAATAAATATAAATCAAGCACAGAAGTACAGGCCGTCTCGTTTGCGCAATGGTCAAACCGTTAACTTTTGATCCTTCGTCCGAGCATGCCTAAGACGATTACCGACATGGGAGATGTGTTTGTGTATGCTCTTCCTGGTACCAGTGACCCCAAATGAGGGACGGGAAGCTGCTTATGAACCTTAGATCTGCTCATGGTAGTCGTTAAATACCCAACAGGTGCTGCCACAGTACTTTTTGAATTGAATATCTAGCTCAGCCACTCTCCGAACTGGTCAAATAAGTTCGGATTTTTTTTTATTGGAGGTTTAACGACCACATAACTCAATGGGCTATAAGCAGTCGCCCGTCCCTAATTTAGAGCCCCTGGTTCCAGGGAAGGGAGAGAGCCAGGGCCGTAAGACAAACATAGCATCCATGCCTCACCGGGATTCAAATCCGGACCCCTTTCGGACGATTGATCAAAAACCATCGCTTAGTTCGGAATCCACAAGTTCGGAATCGCACGACACAGTAGGAAGCGGTTTGACCCTGAAACCTACTACGCATGTTCTGTGAGTCACATCTCCTATGTTCGACCATTTTTATTTACAATAGTGCTTTGTTCTTACGTGTTCATATGAAGCCGTTCGTCGTATTTGTCATGTCGGAAAGATTGATCAACGAAATTGCATCAGATTTTGTCAAACACACAGCGAAACTTGCAAAGACATGTACTTAAAGTTACAGAAAGTCTATGAAGAGGATTGTATGAGTTGTGCACAATTTCATGAGTGGTATAGACATTTTAAAGATGGTCGGGAAAGTGATCAACGGTCTAGGAAGCCCACAACTAGCAAAAGTGAAAACTGTGTCGATCTTATGCAAACAGCTGTGCGGGAAAATCTCGGAATCACTCTTTGTGAGTTATCTGAAGACTTCAACATTTTCTGTTCAGTTCAGTCGATTCTTATGGACGATTTAAGGATGAGTCGCGTCTCAGCCAAATTTGCGCCAAAACTGCTCTCAGTTGAGCAGAAATAGGTCCGTGTTTCATCTGCTAGTGACTTGCTTGAGTTGCGTTGAAAACGACGGAAACTACTTAAAAACTATCATAACCCTTGGTAGCTAATAACTTTTGTTTTCAGGCTCCACAAACCGATACATAAGTAGATATCGAACAATCAGTTGCACAGTAATTTGAGCACCCGGTTTCTTACGGCAACACAATACACAAAGCTAATGCACAAAATGAGGGAGAGGGGAACGAATATCCGGTGCCACAATAACCAATATTTCTTGTGATATGTCGTCCACAATATCCGATCTCATTACAGAACTTCAAAATTAAATCCTTCAATTGACGATAGAAACTTAACAGTAAATCAAAGCACAAGTATTCCTGGGAATCGCTACTACACTGCCGGACAATTGCTAAGGACGGATGACAATAGCAACGATAGCAAATATAAAATGGAAGGCAGGAAAATGTGGAAATTAGCATAAGTGCGGGATACAGTAAGACGTGTTGTGCGTATGCAAATTTTGGATTGCCGAACTTGTTCGTGACGTCATAGCGCTGATAAAGATATAAAGGATTTGACGCGTATTGACCGTTGTTGTTCAAACGCAAAGTTGAAAGGGAAAGAATCAATTGACGAACTTGCAATTTTCAGTATGTCTTCCCGACATCTCCTAGAGGATTTTACGCGTGGCCGTATTATTGGCAAGATTGAAGAAAGGCGAAAAATAACAGATGTTGCCAGGGAGTTCGACGTCAGCCACAGTGTTGTTTCAAGGCTTTGAAAATCATTTCAAACAAATGAAGAGTGTAGCAAACGTCACGGGGGAGGTCGTGTTCGCAGTACGACACCTGCAGAAGATCGGTACATAGTGCTATCAACAAAAAGACACCGGCGCAGCACAGCTAGTGAGGTAGCAAATCAGTTTATGGCTGATACTAGCAAGCGGATCTCCCGAAAAACTGTCGCCAGACGTTTGCATGAAGGAGGACTATACGCCCGCCGTCCTGTTGTGTGCATCCCATTGTCCAGACGTCACCGTACCGCCCGTTTGCAATGGCGCTATCAACATCGTAATTGGACTAATAACGACTGGTCTGCTGCCCTCTTCTCAGATGAGAGTAGATATAGTCTATCGTCTGATTGTCGACAACAACTGATCTGGCGTGATAATGGTACTGCATATTGTCTCCAGCAAACATACAGGAAAGGGACCGATATCCGACACGTAGTGTTATGGCATGGGCTGGCATCATGATCAATGGCAGTACGTCTCTCTATGTGCTTCCAACTGGGACTATGACTGGCCAACGATGCATTAATGATGTTCTGCTACCTAATGTTCGCATGTTCCCTGGTGCTGTCGGTGATAGATTCATTTTCATGGACGACAACGCAACATGTCATCGAACTGTCGCTGTCCAGCAGTGTCTTGAGATGGAGGATATTCAACGCCTCGTATGGCCAGCACGTGCTCCAGATCTCAATCCCTTTGAAAATGTGTGGGATGCTTTGGGGAGGAGTCTTGCTGGTTGCCAATGCCCTCCAATAAACAAGGACACCCTCATCCGTGCACTGACAGAGGAATGGAATAAATTACCCCAACAGCTGCTTGATAATGTTGTGCAAAGCATGACACGACGTGTGGAATCTTGCATCGCCCTCCATGGTGGCCATATCCCGTATTGACATCTTACGCCGGAACGCCTGTGGACGGTAATTGCATTTTTTTCACGTTTACGTATTCTGCACAAAATGGCCTGTTTGTCCCTTGAACACGTTCCAAAGCCTTCTGGATTTCAGAGCACAATAAATTGTGTTTCTTGTAATGTCCTGGCATTCTGACATTATTTTATTTCACTTGGCATCCAACCACACTTACTTTTTTATGCGCTATATAGCCGTTTATGATCCGTCCTTAGCAATTGTCCAGCAGTGTATTATCTGAAATTTTTCGTTATGTGGATACAAAAAAAGTAAGCACAGGGTTTTTCCACAAACATACAAAAGGAATTGCGGAAAGATTTCTGGAAATTTAGAATTTTCCATTAGCACATCTTAAAAACGACAATTTACCGTCAATGTAAGAAAGGAAATTGGGGAAAGGTTTCTGAAAATTCAGAATTTTCCCTGCGTACGAAAAATCTGTGAAATTCTGGTTCCTTTCCGTCATTTCACGGAAAAGGTTGTATCAGGAATATGCTTCATTAATTCACGAAAGGAATCACTGAAAGTTGCTCGTGAATTTCAGGATTTTTTTACTGTGCATCTATAAAGGAATTCTTGATCATTCTTACTTATACCTTTCTGCATACGTCGGGGTATGACAAGGTTAATTTACATACACGTTCATCGACTACATGGTTTTGATTGTAACTTTGCGTATGAACCTGCGGGGGGTGGGGTGGGGGGAGGGAGGTCTGTTCCTACTTCAATGATATATCTTTCCGTGAGGATTTTGAAAGTATAAGTGAAACCAGGGATGTATGACAACGTATCCTGCATATCTCACTTTATCTATAAATATATTTCTTTGGTCATTGGCACTCCGAACTTTGCAGATAATTTGTAGATATATTTCTTCGGTTATTGGCTCTCCGAAGTTCGTTATCTCAGGTTATTTGTAGATATATTTTTTTGGTCACTGGTTCTACGAACTTTGTTATCTCAAATTATCTGTAGATATATTTCTTTTGTTATTGGCTCTCCGAAGTGTGTTATCTCAGATTATCTGTAGATACATTTCCTTGGTTGTTAGCTCTCTGAACTTTGTTTTCTCAGATTATCTGTAGGTTTATAATATTATTTTGGTAATTGGCTCTCCGAACTTTATCTCAGATTATATGTAGATAGATATATTCTTTGGTTATTGGCTCTCCGAACTTTGTTTTCTCAGATTACCTGTAGATATATTTTTTGGTTATTAGCTCTCCGAGGTTCGTTATCTCAGATTATCTTATATATTATATGAAAAATTGTTATTCGGGCGGCCGAATAACAATTTTTCTGTTGCTGTGCGTTGCTAAACGTGGAAAGAGCGATGTCTCTGTTTATTCACTGACGCCAGGATTTTCACTTGGATCTTGCCCTTTGGATTTAACTGCTATTATTAATATGTAGTCAGTGCCGCTAATGCCCACCAGATGGAGACATCTCAGTAGTTGAGCCCATCTTACGGATTTATAATGTCAGATGCTGACAGAAAAACGCAAATAGCGCCGTGGATTGTTGGCCACCGTGGTGTAAGGCTAACGCGCTCGGCTAGATATCGGGAGATTCGGGATTCAATTCCCCGGCGGTGGACAAATAACAATTTTTCGGTTGCTGTGCGTTGCTAAACGTGGAAAGAGCGATGTCTTTGTTTATTTACTGACGCCACGTATTTGGAGGATTTTCACTCAGATTATCTTCATATGTATTTCTTTGGTCATTAGCTCTCCGAACTTTGTTATCTCATATTATCCGAAGATATATTTCTTTGGTCATTAGCACTCCGAACTTTTCAGTTTATCTGCAGACATGTTTCTTTGGTCATTGGCTATCCAAACTTTGTTATCTCAGATTATCTGTAGATATATTTCTTTGGTCATTGGCTCTCCGAACTTTGTTATCTCATATTATCTGTGGATATATTTCTTTGGTTAATAGCTTTCCGAAGTCTGTTATCTCAGATTATCTTTAGATATATTTTTTTGGTAACTGGCTCTCCGAACTTTGTTATCTGAGATTATCTGTAGATGTATTTCTTTGGTTATTTGCTCTCCGAACTTTGTTATATCAGATAATCCGTAGATACATTTCTTTAGTTGTTGACTCTCCGAGCTTTGTTTTCTCAGATTTTCTGTAGGTATATAATATATTTTTGGTAATTGGTTCTCCGAATTTTGTAATCTCAGTTTATCTGTAGATATATTTCTTTGGTTATCGTCTCTCCGAACTTTATTTCATATTATCTGTAGATATATTTCGTTGGTTATTGGCTCTCCGAACTTTGTTATCTCAGATTATCTGTAGATATAATTCTTCCGTTATTGGCTCTCCGAACTTGGTTACTCAGACGTAACTTATGTTTAATTATTGTTATCCATAAGTTAAATGTTTTTTAGAACAAAATCTCGGTTTCTAGATTTTTTTTACCTCTAACTGAAAGGCTGCTCATGTCGTTCGGGAATGCGAAATCACGTTGAGGTGCTAGTGGAACACTTATTTATCGCAAAGAAAAATTCTACTGGAAATTTTCCACTTGTAATGCAAGTTACATTGAATTTCCCTATCTGGTTTTCAAAGAAAGTAATTAAGGATCGTTTCAATCCAATTTTAGGGCAATGGCAGTCCTTTTTTTTTCCTTCCTTTAATTAGATTTCCTGCAAACACTTGAAATGCCGCCTTTAACCGTCGTTATTAATAAGACTGTGGAGATTTTTGGTACACGATATGGAAAAAAACAAAAAAAAACAACAACGTGTGAGTTACTTTAATATGAAAACGACGGAGCAAACCAGAATTTCGGACAATACTTTTGTGGTACTAAAGTACAGCTGAAGTACAACAGTTTTCAATTTACATGTAATTTTGTGGTTATTTTCATTATTCTGCGCTTTAGAATAAAGTTAAGACATCCATGTTTCCTTAAGATCCGCTCTTTCGGGACTGCCGGGGAACGTTGATGGAACAAAATTAATCTTCTTACGTTCACTTCTACTTCGCATACTCTCTGGGAGTAGCAAAGTTTGACTTTTCTAGTTTCTCCGGCAAGGAATCCCCACGGTCGTGAAAAATCTAATTTGTTTCATTTTATTTTCGGGCTGTGCACTTATTAGGGTCTTCTGGACCATCTGCATTAACACGTTGAATTTTAATTTTATGATTATCTTAATGCAGGAAAACTCTTTCGAAGTGCTTTGGACAAAAATGTTTCGGAAAACAAAAGTTGCGAAACATTGTTTGCTGTTAATTTCTGTTTCAATAAAAATTGCAATGTTCATTTTCTGAAATGACGTAGGTACTTTGAAGTGAAATTTTATTGTTTGAAACACTTAGAAAGAAAGAAAAATATATCTTTTTTTCCAAAAGCAAACTTCAAATATAAATGAATAAATGTGTAGAAATGCTATGTTGCATCGTTTCCATTTAAACTCTCTTGACTCTTTAACAAAGTTTCTTTTGTTTTTTTTATTCAGGGTTTAAGGACCACCATGAGCAACTACAATAGCTATAAGCGATCTCCCGTTTCTAGTTTGTGGCCACACCCGGTATTTGAACTCGGGCACATTGTAGTGTTTCTGGGTTCATACCTAAAAAGAAAGAACTAGTAGAGTGAATAACTTACAAGCAAACACTTGTAACTAATGCATATTAAGAAAATACAACGTTTGTCACAAATATTTTTTTCAAGTCGAGCATGGTTTCGTCATGCTTTGGCCTAGCTTCATCAGGACGAATGGCATGTAAATATTCAAATTTTATATGATATCATAAATGGTTTAAAATAGTGTAACTGTATTATTAATCCGAATTTCTTGGTGTAGAATACAAATCAAGGTTTCAAAGCTTTCGCACATCAACCAGATGGTTTTCTCAAGGAAGGTAGACAGCTAACTGCAAACTGAATAATAGAACGCTTCAACAATTTGAACGCGGTGACTTGACTTGACATAAACGAGCAGACGCTAAGTAATTATTCATCCAAAGACTCGAGGCGTCATGCTCGTTAACACGCGGAATCATAGAAGAAAACGAAATGCATTCATTATTTGAAGAACTGGTTCTAAACCCGTGGCAACTCCAGCGAGAGGTTGTCATTGCATGATTTACTGTTGCTGATGATCTCTAAAGTTTCGCGAATAGCGGTAGATTTTGGGGAGGAGTAGGAGGCTTGATTTGTATTCTACACCAAGAGATTCGGATTAATAATATAGTTATACTATTTTAAGTGTGATTGGTGTACAGTTCCTCGTAATTATCATAAATGGTGTTTACAATCACGGGTTTTGGTGAGTTGCTTCCACGCGCCTGACAGCAATGGCGTGGATACCATGTCATTAACAAGTTGCGAATAATTCTGTTATATATGGAAAGCTTCCAAAATATCAAGTTTAGTAGTTTAATCTGGCTTGTCGAGTAGTTTTGCTTCTTCAAAGAGGAATGTGTGGTCCTTTTCGCAACAGTGTTTAGCCATCGATGACTTCTTTAGGTTACAGTTCCGAATGTAGCTCTTGTGCTCCTTCAATCGAAAACGCAAGGCTCTACATGTGTCTGTCCTATATACAGTACGAGCGCCACATTCACACGGAACTTGATAAATTCCTCACGAGTTTTTATCTTCAACATAGTCCTTTGATCTTAAAATGTTCACTTTGTTTATAGGTTTAAGAATCACTTTAAAATTAAGGGATTTGAGAATTTTTGAAATTTTAAAGACAACGTCACAGGAAAATGGAATTAAGATACACATAACGAGAGGATTTTGCCATTATTCCATTTTAAGTTAAAGAATAAACCCTTGAGAGTTCTGACGTACTTTCAGTGCAGAAACCGTTCGAACGATCGGTCTAGCGCCTCTGATCACTTAGCTACCGGAGTAGCCTCGTTGTCACATCTAAAACTCAGAAATATTCTTACAACGAAATCCACTGACTAAGGAAAGGCCCTCGTTCCAGACACTTGTGGTGTAACTACATTAAAGCGGCCGAGTGATATTGAATGCAGATTTCTGGCCTCCAAGACTGTGGGTTCGATTCCGTAGCAAGACATGGATATTATGTTTGTCTTTGGGAAGCTGGTCTTTTCCTCTCCCTGGAACCAATGGCTTTGGATTAGGGATGAGAGACTCCTTTAAATGCGCATGGGAGCCGTTAAATCATACAAAAAGAAAAGGAATGGAAACTGGGACATCCAGAATGAGTAATCCAATTTAAAAGATATTTGGTAATAACACGAAAAAATACTATAAGGATAAATGATTTCATTTTTACGATAAGCTTGATTTAAGATATCAATGAATGACATTTAAATTAACATCGAATGCAATTTCACGCTATAAAATGACAAGCCCTGACGCTGCTATGCTTTAAGAAGGGATGAAGACTTGCAGAGATTATTACGAGACACATTCATGTCTCGGAGTTTGGTAATGTTTGTAGTATGATGACCAGCATTTTCTAGATGGGATATCACATGATCGAAATTCGCCCAAAATCAGACGGTTATATATTTTTAACCTTATAATAAGCTGCTTTCCAGAATCACAAAAGTCGCCAAGAATGTTTGGTGTGTTCTCTTCTTCGTATTGTTTTTTGTATTATTAGCTTCTTTTGATTCCCGGTAGTTTATCCCTGGCTCACACGGGTAGAAACGAATCTCATCACTTAACAATGATCATCAGGATTCTAGCTTCCACTCGATCTTCGTGCTACACCATATACATTTTCTTTACCACGGACCTCCTTTAAATATCTTTTGCTGTCGCGGACCTCCCAAGACTTAACTCAAGATTTAAAACCCTAAATTGCATCGAATATGTATTTAAAGTTTTTCATGAACGGCCTTCAAATTTGAAGAGAAGTGAGAAATACTTACACACTGCTATTATATTTTTATTGGAATGATTCCTCACAAATTTAAAATAATAATAATAATTGTCTTTAATTCTTTCTGGATAAGCTGAATTTACAAGCACATAACATCATTAATGTGACACATCTATACAAAACGTCACGTGAAAATGAAAACTAGAAAATGACATGAATATAATTTGTACAAAATTGTTCCGTACCTCATTAACCACAAGTTGGGTGGGAAAAACTGGTACGTATTGTATTCACGTTTTTAATGAAAAGGCTGCCGCTGCAAGCCTTGCTATATCGAACTTAATTGCTGAAACTTGTATTCCGAGTTCTGACTACTGTTTTCAAAAGGTTTCTATACTTATATTTAAAATAAACGAGAGAAGAGAATAATTTTTTCACACAAGTAGGGAAATAAAGACTTCGTTCTACGTTTGCTTTTCTTTCTTTCGTTCATCAATTTTCTCTTTCTATTTCAACTGCAAAAGATCATAACATTTCTTCAAGCCTTCGCGAGGACATCGCGGCCTCCCGGGAGTCAGCGGACCACAGGTTAAGAACCTCTGTGCTACACCACAGAAGTTCATATGACGCATGTGTAAACAGTGCTGCAGGATCTGAGAAATCAGACCCGTTTTTAACAAACGACCGCGTAAAAAAATATCGCGTGGGAAACCAAACCTAATCAGGTCAGTTTAGCTGACGTGTTCTCCAAATCCACGCATTTGCGGACGACTCAGGATTCTCCAATCGCAATTCTTTCCAGTTTTCATGAGATCTGCTGTGAATCCGTCCTCCCATCGCAAAAGTGGTCATCCAGAAGGTGGTCTTCTATTTGGCTTTTTTTCAGAATCTGGCTTTAATGCTTTCCCTTCTCTCTTTCGGCCTCATGCCCAGCCCAACTTATTCTTGTCATTTTAACACTCCGAACTGTAAAGATATCTTCCTGTCCATATTTTTTATGAAATTTTTTTTCGCAGCACTATTCCTTGCTTTGTCTCTTGACCTGTTTTGGGACTAAAATTCCACCGAAATGAGAATGAATTTCTCCAAAAATTTTTTATTTTCAAGATATTTGTGTTGTGTATTTTTTTTTTTTTTTGATTGGAGGTTTAACGACCACCGTGAGCAACTCAATGGGCTATAAGCAGTCGCCCGTCCCTAATTTAGGGTCACTGGTTCCAGGGAAGGGAGAGAGCCAGTGCCGTAAGACAAACACAACATCCATGCCTCACCGGGATACAAACCAGGACCCCTTTCGGACGAATGATCAGAGGCCATCGCTTAGACCACTGCGCCACCGGGGCGGCCTTTTGTGTTTCCATTTTGTTTTAACAACGTCCTTAATTCACATCCATATATAAGTATTCGGAAACATTGGAGTTCCATAAATTCTTATCAACAAATTCTTAAATTCATAAATTCATGCACATATAATTCGAAATATTAGTGCTGCATAAATCCTTAATTTCATTTTTTTAATTTATTTTGATGAGAGAGCCTTTTACTGTATACAATGCAAAATTACATGTATATCCACTTCAAAGTATGTGTGATTTATGCTTTGAATTCTTTGTGGTTACTCCTGGAAATAGTCATATTCTTCGTTTTATTTGAATCGGTTGGTTGTAAGTCCTATATTTTTTGGACATCCTTTGAAGAACTATTATTATTATAAAAAACTCTAAGAGATTCCATTTCTTCCTGAGGGTTTTCTTATGTTCCTTCCGGGACGGGTACGACGTACCAAGTCTGAGAAGTGGTATTTCTTTCTCTCAGTTGTCCAGGAACTTCCTTACTACAAGTGTTCAGGATAGCTGCCTCCTGTAGTTCCATGTAGGTGTTAGGTTAAAGGTCTAGTGTCTGTATAGAGCTGTGAATCGTCTTAGGTACAACTCCTGTGGCTGATATTATTATGGTGACGGTGCTGACGTTCTCCATATGCCACATTTCCTTGACTTCGTATCGTAGGTCGTTATACTTTGACAGCTTCTCTCCGTGCGTCTTCTGAATGTTGCACGTGTTAGACACGGCTATGTCTATTAGTTATGTTGAGATCTTCTCCTTGTCAACCAGAACTATATCGGGCCGATTGTGGGGGATGGTCTTATCTGTTCTGATCGATCTGTCTCAGTGCATCTTGTGGGTATTGTTCTCTAGAAGTGTTGTTGGCTCATACTTGTAGTAGAGGACAGGCTCAGTTGTAATGAGGTGGTGCTTTCTTGTCAATTTCTGATGGAAAATATTGGCTACTTGATTGCGCCTGTTCGTCTACTCCTTTTGTGTGAGGATTCTGCACCCTGCTGTGATATGTTGGATGGTCTCTGGCGCTTGATGTCATCGCCGACATGTGTCGCTTCCCGCTCACGTGTCCTTCAGGATATGCTTCCGGTAGTTACTGGGGTTTGATCTTGTATGTCCATTAGGAGCCCTTCGGTCTCGGAGAAGAGTGATCCGTTTACTACATCGATTACCGTTTTATTATTTAAGAAGGATGAAGTCCTAACTTCAAACAGCTGCACTTTAACGTTTACGTGCTTAAATATGTGTCGATGCTAATATATTCGTAGCGAAGTTCGTGAATATATATTGTACTAAGAGAAGGATCACAACGGCTAGCTAAATAGGACCAGCACTCACTATGATAAGGAATTCTTCGTTTACGTATTTTACTCATGGGATGATAGAGTCGGCATCAATTCAATAAACATCAAGTTCAATATTTTGATATATTCCTTCGTCTATCGCATCGATTTCAATAGCGCTTATATCAACGTTTAACGATCTCCTTTCCTGCAACAACAACTCGTACATAAATCTCGTCATATAAATCGCTGATCTCTATACATAGCTTGCCCCAAAACACGTGAGAATGTTTTTATAAAACTGTGCAATACAGCGTTCGACCTTGACACCAGTCTCAAAAAACAAACAAACGGTAATTGCGTTAATAACCGTAGCAACCTGCCACACCTGTTTATCACGCATGCGTCGTTGGTAGTGCACAGTTTAATAAACGTTATTTCGTGAACCCCTAACAAGTGTTTTCGCGCTGTGATTTTTCGACAAAATGGATGAGAAAGAGGAACGGAGATTCGCCATTAAATTTTGCTGTCGACTTAAGAAGCCAGTCGGAGAGACTTTCCGTCTCATGCAAGAGGCTTGTAAAGATGAATGTTTGGGAAAATCAATAATTTACAGATGGCATAAAGACTTTAAGGATAGCCGTGAGTCGGCGGCTTTAATCGCGCTTACAGAAATACCTTGAACGAATGTTACAGGTGTAAATATCAATACAATAGTTGTTATTATACGGGAATACGTACACTTATCAATTAGAGATATCGAAGATATGCTTCACATTTCGAAATAATCAATCCATAGAAGTTTCAAGTGAACATTTGGGCATGAGACGAGTTTGTTCAGCTTGTGTTCCCTCATTTCTTTTCATGTGCAGCCCAATGCAAGGCCACACTTTGTCTTTTCTTATGTGGAGAAAATGAACGCTAATTTGATGCCCCAAATTGCATGTAGTCCAGACTTGTCACCATGTGACTTGTGGTTGTTCCCTATTTGAAAAAGGACATTACGGGGACGACAATTTGAGACTGTTCAACAATTTATTACATCTGTGCTGGGGTGCTTCAACAGCATTTCAGAAGAAGAATTCCAGAAGACATTCAAAAAGTGAGAGGAGCGTTGGGACACCTGTATTCGATGCAATGGAAAACATTTCGAAAAAGATGATCACTTCCTATTCAAGGGGGATTCTCATTTTTTACGCTAAAATTACCGCTGGCTTTTGGAGTGTTTATTGACGAAACTATGCAATCAATTGATTCCAAAGTAGGTACATCTATTTATTATTGTTTCAGGTATTTACAAAACAATTTTTAGTAAGTTTCATGAATAATCACGCCCGCAAATCCTCCTAGACCATGATACTGCGTAAAGATCCGCTATTGCTGGTTGGCATGATTTCTCCACTCCAGGTGATCTGAAACAAAAAAAACTCGAACGGCGTTTTACTCTATACACATGTAGTTATCGTTTGATGAACCAGAAAAAGATATATACACTATCTACCAAAAAGTAATTGGACGCCTGTGATAGCAAAGGAAAACGAAATTTATTCACCTTCAATAGTTGGTGGAGCCTCCACGAGCTGCGATTACAGCTGCGACCCTCCGGGGCATACTCTCAACCAGGCGTTGTACGACGGCTAGCGGTATTTTCTTCCACTCGGCTTGGAGAAGACAGGTCAGTTCCTTCACCGATTTCGGACGGTGAGGACACCCGTTAAGTCGACGCTCCAGCTCGTCCCAGAGGTGCTCGATAGGGTTAAGGTCCGGGCTCTGCGTAGGCCAGTCCATTCGATTAACCCCATTGTCACCATACCACGCCATCGTGGACCTCGCAACATGACAGGTGGCATTGTCATCCTGAAAGTAACATGGGTCCACCCCGTAAAACTGCCACAAGCGTAGGAAGCGCATGGTCATCCAAAATGGTGCAGTAGATCTCGACGTTGAGTCTACCAGGAATTGCGACTAAGGATCTGGTACCATACCAGGAGAAACATCCGCATAGCATAATTCCAGCGCCGCCGAACTTCACAGTTGGCACAATACATTCCGGCAGGTGGCGTTCTCCCAGCAGACGCCAAACCCAGACCCTGCCATCCGAACGGTAGAGGGTGAACCTTGATTCGTCGCTCCAGAGCAAGGTTAGTAGACTCCATTGGCTCCAGAGAACCTGTTTCCGCTGTTCAACGGTTTACTGTCGACGTTCTTTGCACCACGTTAGCCGAGCAGCGCTATTGGACTTGGTAATCAAAGGCTTGTGGGCGGCAGCACGTCCATGATAACCGAGCAGATGGGCTTCCTTGCGGATGTTATTCATCGAAAGAGCACTCCCGGATGCCTGTTGAAACTCCTCGCGGATGTGGCTCATCGATTTGGCGCGGTTCTTCCGAATTTCTCTGGCCAGCACCCGTCGGTCTCTAACTGCCAGTTTTGTGGGTCGGCCGGTTCGGGGCACATTCCGACAGTCACCTCTCACCTTCCACTTGCCAATCCCATAGGCTACTGTCGATTTTGGGTACTTTAACTCGCTGGATATGTCACGTATGGATCGGCCATTTCTGTGATACCGGACGATTACACCTTTCTCGAAATCAGAGAGCTCCGAACTGCGTGGCATCTTGCATGCGACTGGTTGCGTTGTTGTTTCCCACACGATATTTAACGGCGGCGGCCGTGACGTGTATCAGGACCGCAGATATCGTCGATTGCAGGGGTGTCCAGTTACTTGTTGGTAGATAGTATATATTTGAAGAAATGGTGACTTGTCAAACTCAAATTATCAATTTAGCTCAAAAAATTGACAATGTTTTTTGCTATTAAAAAAATATACATAACGTATCGCGTTTCTGGTTCATCAAAGGGATGTTTGCTGAATATGCAGTTTTACATATGCAGTCGATTGGTCCAATAGTTTTTGAAATATCATGCCAACCATTCGCGAAAAAGCTGTTTCGAGATAAACGCGTGTAAAGTTTCAAGTACAGTTTATGGAGGCATATCGAGTACTTACAGTATTTTCCTGTTAATCTGCTATACCAGGGACATACAATGTTCCCTTCTCTGCTTTGTAGAACTCGTTTAGAGACATATGCTCGCTTCTACGCCTTGTACGAGTCTCTTTTGTAGCCTTAAGGCTGCGTCTCGACGATCTCTGCAGACACTAACGATTTCTATCGTTGTCATCATTTTCAGAACGGCAGAAAAACCTTCATTAAAAATGCCTGCTGCTAAATAAGCTGCCATTTCGATGGTTTTTGAGCCACAGTGAAGATATTTAGGCACGAACCACCAAAAAGTAGAATTGTAGAACTTTCGTTGTTGTTTTGAGTGTCACCACCCAAACACCTTTCTAGCAACTCTCTTGATGACAAATCGTTGTAAATCGGCTTAATAGCATTTTCGACATCTTTATGAAGTGGCGGTTCGTGATTGAATTCGTTAAGAGTTTTCTCAGCTTCGGTTTTGCGCCAGCTGCACCAACCCTGTAATCCCACTGGACAATAGCAGATTATAACTTGGCCAATTTTGCGAATTTCGACGTGAAAGTAGGTACACATATTCTAACGACCTGAAATAATAAAATAACGTAAAAAAAAAAATTCGATTTTTTTCACAAAAAAAAAAAAAAAATGAGAATCCCCTCTTAAGGTACTCATAATATGTTTCATGAAAAACATTCTCAGCTGTTTTGAGACAACCCCTGTTCAAATCTCTCGATCACTCCACATCAGCTACTTCGCTCAATTCTATGCTACCACATTCAAAGCTGATATTTGTATCTAGCCCTGATTCACAGTTAGTGTTGCCAAATTCTAAAAGCTGTTAGGTGTAGAACGGAAGTACAGCAACAACTCATACATAAATTTCGTCACATAAATAGCTGTATCTCTTTCTTATGTAAATATCTCGATAGCTCAACATCAACTACTCCGCTCAACTGTTACTTCTAGTACAGTCGAAGTTGACATTCTCATCTAGCCCCGTTTTGTCATATTGTAAAAGTTGTTCGAGGAAGTAATGTGTCACCCAGTGAGAAAAGGTTTAACGAGATGTAATTAAATTTTCGTAAAAGACAGAAACTCAAAAGGAAATAAAAGAAAACGTCTCAGAAGTTTATGCTGATAGGAACACTTCCAAAAAAGAAATAACCGGTAACAATAAGGTTTAAACCTGCTGGAGAAATATCTATGACGCCACGGAGTATTACAATACCTTTAAAAAGACATACTGTGAATCAAAAACATGATATCTCTGATCCATTTGAACAGGAATATTCTGATCTTCCTTTTTAATACCTTGTGTTGTATCCGGTCTCGTCGATCAATGCGGTGCCCGACTGGGGATCCGAACTTCTCGCTACGGAACATCGTTAATTCTAGTAATTGCACAGTTTTCGTCCGCTGAGTCTTCACTTATCCAGAACCTCAATTATATTCATGAGTTCATAGTTCGCTTGTTACTTACTTCGTGCTTTAACGACGGTCCGCAGATACCATAAATTACAAAGCGGTCCTCCTCCTTTTCGTCCGAGCTTGGATTGGGAAAACCACTTTGGTCATAAATCACAAAGTCACAATGACGAAGCATCCATCAGCTATTTAGTCCCTGTTTCGAAGATAACCTGACGTTGTTAATGAGTGTGGTGGTATTTAAGTGGTATATGAAACATATTTCGAGCTAATTTGTGCTATACCTCGAATTTTTCTATTGCTACGTTTGTAAAACACCAGTGACAACCGTTATTAGATCCTTCGCAAACGTCATCACATACTGAGTGAAAGTTTTAAAGTTTTTTTGTGTTATTGAAGGTTTAACGGCCACCGTGAGCGATTCATAAGCTATAAGCAGTCGCCCGTCCCTAATTTAAGGGCACTGGTTCCAGGGAAGGGAGAGAGCCAGTGCCGTAAGACAAACTCAACACCCATGCCTCACCGGGATTCGAACCCGGATCCAGCTGGGACGAATGGTCACAAGCCAGCGCTTAAACCACTGCACCACTTGGGCGCCTGTTTTAAAGTTCATACAATCAGTCAGAGGATGAAAGTTTTAATATATTTTAAAGCACAAGTCCTGGCAAATACCATTCAACGAGATCAGGACTAGTAGAGTAGTGTCTTGCTGACATTTCTCCCTATTGTTCATTCCTTAATACTTAACACATAAATTATATCCATCCATTTGTCTCGTACGACCACGGCGGGTTGAGTCCTGCGAAAACGAATATGCACCCTTGAGGATTGCTGGAAATTTAATGCAACCTGCTTACCATTCTTCTGCTGCATACGGATAAGGTACAAAGTGTGTCCGGGGCCGACTTCACAGGGAACCGTCTACGCATTCCCGTACCCAACCACAGCCACCTGCGCTATGCCGGTGGTGTACGTTATACAACTGATATACAATATATTGACAAAAGTCACCGGACACGCCTTTAAAAGCAAATGAACGGATCCTCTGCGTTGTTCATATGCGCGGTACAGCTGCAAATGATATAAAAACAAGCCTGCAGCTAACCGCGATCATATCGCACTGTGAGGCTGAGTGAAAGCGTCGCGGCGGGAGAGAACTGACTTTGAGAAAGGAAAGATTGTTGGGTGTTATAATAGTGGGTTGTTCATAAGAGAAACCGAGAGGCGTTTAAACATACCCAAGTCAACTGTTTTGGATGTACAGAATAAATGGAAGATGCATGGCGTGCCTGAAGCAGCAAAACGTACCGGCAGACCAAAGATAATCAGTGATAAAGGACGTCGAAGCCTCAGGAGAATCGTTACAGCTAATCGACGGAGTACTGCACTAGACGTCAGTGCACAGGTGAGTAAAAATGCTGGAATCTCGGTATGCACACGTACTATTCGCAGATAACTTTATTCCATGGGTTACAGTGGTCGTGCGGCTGCTCATAGAGCTTTATCTCCACTCGAAATGCTACTCGTCGTTTAGCATGGTGCAAATAACATTTATCGTGGACTGTAGATCCATGGAAACAGGTCCTGTGGAATGATGAGTCCAAATACACGATCCATCAGTCTGATGGCCGAGTGTGGGTATGGTGGCGTCCGGGGGAATGCTATTTACCACAGTGTACTGTTCCTATGGTCAAGTTTGGAGGTGGCACTGTACTCGTGTGGGGGTGTTTTCCGTGGTATGGTCCCAGCCCATTGATTATCGTGGACAAACCTGTTAACCAGCTCGTCTACCTCGATATTTTGGACAATTAAGCCCTACCAACTTTGTGGCAATACTATGGAACCGAGCTTTGTTAGCACCATCAGATAATGCGCCGAGCCATAAAACAAAGACTGTTACGGCGCGGTTTAGGGATAATTCCGTATCGTGTGTGGACTGGCCAGCACAGAGCCCTGATCTTAATCCCATAGAGCGCCTATGGGATGAATTAGAACGTCGCATAATAAGTTTGAAACCAAGTCCTACTACTAGCAACAGTTAGCGGCAGCATTATGTACTGAATGGAAGCGCATACCTATCGCTGTGTTCCAAAACCTTGTCGAAAGCATGTCTCGAAGAGTCAGTGCATGTATTAAGGCCAAAGGTTGGCCGACACCGTACTAATGAATGTCAATAAATGCTATGTTGTATTTCTCTTCTAGGTGTCCGGTGCATTTCGTTAATATAGTGCTTTAACTTACATGTCTTGCTGCTTCTATATTAAGATGAAATATAACAGTTTCTTTACTCATAATTTCAACACAGTAACTGTCACACTTCATTATTAATTGAGGAACGCAGTTTTCAAAACTTAGACATTCATAAATTACAGGTATTTTAAGAAACAAAAAAAAAATAATGGGAATTATAGAGGATAAATTTATTAAAGTACATTATCTCTAAAATTTTTGACCTATACACTAGACAATCGTCAGGAGGAGTTCCTATGTCTTACTACTTCCACAGGTCTTTTGGATTATTAAGACTATGGATGACAATACTTTGTTTCAAAAAGATGCTGTACAAATAAATCTTGCACATGAGCTCATTTCTATCCTACTTTTTTTTTGTATCTCATTGGTTTTACACCCCATTACGGAGTACTAAATTTAAAAAATTGGCGTGGTTACCAGGAATGAGCTCCCTGATGGCCGAGTGGTCAGAAGCGTAGGTTTCTAGCTAGTAGCCCGAATGGGAGCGAGTTTTGAACACCTCATGTCGCCCAGGTGACGCAGTGGTCTAAGCGCTTTTTCATGACCATTCGTCCGAGAAGGGTCCGTGTTCGAATCCCGATGAGGCATGGATGCTGTGTTTGACTTATGGCACTGGATCTCTCCCTTCCCTGGAACCAGTGACCCAAAATTAGGGACGGGCGACTGCTTGCAACCAATTGAGTTGCATACGGTGGTCGTTAAAATTTCAATCAATAAAAACCACAAAAAACTCCTGATGAAACATACGTGCCACCGTTGACTTACGGCGCTGGTTATTTCACATCCCTGGAGCTATTGGTCCCAAATTAGGGACGTGCAACTGCTTATATAGCCCTTAGAGTTATTCAAGGTGGTCGCTAAACCCCTAAATTAAACAACGGCAAAAAAAAATCAGCAAAGATAGAAAAATAAGCTCATGTATCTGAGAAAATACTATGATTACAAGTATCGTCAAATTGCCACGAGAATTGATAAGACTCAGAACATTAGAATGCGGGAACCGGTGACGGGAAATGAGAGAGTATGTTTTACACTACTCTTTTAATTATTAATAATCGAGACATACAGTTGTAGCAGGAATTTGAGAAAACAGCTGTAAAATCATTGGTGGAAGTGGGTTAATAAAGATGCATGTATCGAAGAGAATCTTTATGCTGTAGTCTAACAATTGGAAAAACCGTCGCATATATTCTAATTTAACTTTCCTTTTTAATTCCTGCATTTTATGTAAATTTTGATTCATTTTTCTCAAGCATTTTACGAACTTTGTATTTCTCTCTTGCTGAATATTTTTGTTGGCAACCTGAATTGAGGTCAAATATTGAATGACATATGTTAACAACACAGAAAAGAAGGATGTTTACGATGTGCCTTTGACTGTCTCGCGTTAGATATACTGTATATGTTGTCTAAGGTTAGATGTACGGTCTGGTCTGGGTCAGGTTAGAGGTATTCACGCTCTGGTTAGATGTATTGAATCTCTCGTTAAGCGGCTTGCTTTCGTTAGGAGTCTTCTAGATCGTGTTTGGAGGTAGAAATTAAAAGTTAATCCACCTGTTATTGATTTTTTCTTTCACGTTGAAGCTGGAAAAGTATTCAATGGTTTCGAGAATTAGTTATATCCAGATGTCAAACACGGGGTGATTCATTGCTGTGTGCTGACATTTATAGTGCCTATAAGAATCTAGTAAAGTTTTTGGACTCGTAATTTTATAAAAGACTTGTTGATTTATCAGCCTTTAAAGCCATGTAGTGCTTAATTAAGGAATTAGGCGTTATTTAAGCTACACGATTTTTCTCAGGAATATAACTTTGTGTACTGTATGATGATAAAAGAAAGCATTTTTTTATTATATAATGAAAGCAATCAAACTATTATTTGCCCAGAATCTAAAGCTCCGAGGTGGGGGGGGAGTTGATGTTGCACCCTTTGTTTTGTAAGTTCTGCATGTTCTTTTTTCGAAAATAACTGATTTCAGATGTTAAAACTTTCCGTAAATTTCATTATGTGCCATTTTGACGAAAACGTATTTTAAAGTGCTGTTAGAGTTTTATTGCGCGTTTCTCTCAAACGCTACATAGCTTTTGAAGAACACTCGACTATTTATTTACTTTTTCGTATATTGCACGGAAGAATAGCGCTTTAACTTTGAAAACAAGTGCATTTTCGCGAGGTATTTAGTGAGCAAATGCGTCTGGTTTTTATTCGTACACACACACCGCTAGCTCGAAATTGATTAGATGCGCTCTTGAACAACCTTATCAACTTAAACTTCCGCTGTCATAGTAAATTAATGCTTCGTTCATTAAGTACGCAGTGTGTCAACAACAAGAAGCACATTGGCTGCTTGCTATCGTCCTCATCTTTCCCCAATACGCAGCACCGGTAGCTGTGATGGATGATGCTTGAAAATGTGCTTCTGCTCTTGAAGTTCGCAATCATTAGCATTCTTGAGGGTGACCTATTTGTTATTCCTAAGCTTTGATGGAATGACTTCGTTTTTTTTTATTTTTGTTTCTTCTCTAGGGGATACGATATTTTTGAAAGCAGTGTGGGACGGAATATTGTCGCTTCAATCAACAGTAGCAAATGATTTTAAACTTTTCCCATTAAGTTTATTCAAAAATTAAGCCGACAAAATTGCATAAAGCTCATGTGATTACCTTAAGCGCCATACGTGGTAGCAGATTAAATTCCCATCTCATGATGGATGGTGATTTAAATTCAGTTTTCATGTTTTTTAAAATTCGCGTTTATGAAGGGCCTTTTGAAGACGGTTCTTGCAGTAATAGCTGAGATGAGCAACTGGAAAGCACCACCAACGATCGTTGCCGGAGCGCAAGAAATGTATTCAATTTGAATGTAGACATTTAATGCTTTCTATGTCGAAAGTCAAAAAGACCCTGAAAACAGCTATGCCCATAAATCAAAATTAACGAGGGAGAGAGAAAGTGAAAATGAGTCAGAAACATCTGTCTGTTTGTCGATCTTGCTGTTTTTCTGGTCCATAATAATGCTATTTTAGTTGTCTTTATTTGGTACACGTTTCGATTAGGAAATTGTAAAGCAAATATATAGGTTGAATAATAACGAGGAACTCTACTCTTACTTATAACTGGAAATAGTAAAAATATCCTAGTAATCTGAATTTATTGGCGTAAAATAGAAATCAATCCAAGCTTTCGCACGTGAATTAGATTGATTTTTTAAGGAAGTCCTTTGAAAAATCCATCGGATTGAGGTGCGAAAGCTTGGAAACTTTGCTTTTATTTTACGCCATTAAATTTGGATTACTAGTGTATTTTTACTATTTTAAATATCGAGGCCTTTTTCGTTTTGGCTGTTTTACATAAGATATTTAGTATACTTAAAAAAACTGTGAAAATAATTTACGTAGTAAACTAAACGTTTGTCTTCAATAAAAAAAGAACTAAGTAAAACCTTTATATCTGTATTACGTATTGTTAAACACTTTTGGAACCAGGTGCTTCGCTAGAGTAAGAATTTGGAGGGCAGGGGAGGGGGCTGAACAGGGCTTAATATTTTTCACTACCTCATGCTCACCCCATCCTCATTCTTTCGTACCTCTTCAGACGTGAAACTGTTTGAAAACAAAATCCACATTTCTCATGAATAAGCCGATTTTTTGTTTGATTTTTCAAAATCAAATTCACATATACAATATACTGACAAAAGTCACCGGACACCTAGAAGAGAAACACAACATAGCATTTATTGACATACATCAGTACGGCGTCGGTCCACTTTTGGCCTTAATGCATGCACTGACCCTTCGAGACATGCTTTCGACAAGCTTTTTAAACACAGCGATAGGTATGCGCTTCCATTCAGTACATAATGCTGCAGCTAACTGTTGCTTAGTAATAGATTTTGTTTCCAAATTTCTTATTCGGCGCTCTAATTCATCCCATAGGTGCTCTATGGGATTAAGATCAGGGCTCTGTTCTGGCCAGTCCACACACGATATGGAATTATCGTCAAACCACGCCGTAACAGTCCTTGCTTTATGGCTCGGTGCATTATCCTGCTGGTACCAACAAGGCTCGGTTCCATAGTATTGCCACAGAGTTGGTAGGTCATAATTGTCCAGAATATCCAGGTAGACGGGCTGGTTAACAATTTTGTCCACGATAACCGTTGGGTCGCCACCACACCACGAAAAACCCCCACACGAGTACACTGCCACCTCCAAACTTGATCGTAGGAACAGTATAGGCTACTGTGGTAAATAGCGTTCCCCCGACTACCGTCATACCTACACACGGCCATCAGACTGATGGATCGTGTACCTGGATTCATCAGTCCATAGGACCTGTTTCCATTGATCTACGGTCTACAATAAATGTTCTTTACACCATGCTAAACGACGAGTAGCATTCCGAATGGAGATGAAGGGCTTTTTGAGCAGCCGCACGACCGCGGTAACCCATGGAATGAAGTTCTCTGAGAATTGTACGTGTACATACCGAGGTTCCAGCATTTGTACTCATTTGTACACTGAGGTCTTGTGCAGTAAGTACTCCGTTGATTAGCTGTAACGACTCTCCTGAGACTTCGACGTCCTCTATTACTGATTTTATTTGGTGTGCCGTTACGTTTTGCTGCTTCAGGCACGCCATGTGTCTTCCACTTATTCAGTACATCCAAAACAGTTGGCTTGGATATTTCTAAACACCTGTCGGTTTTTCTAATAGACAACTCACTGATATAACACCCAACATTTTTTCCTTTCTCAGAGTCGGTTCTCTCCTGCCGCAACATTTTCACTCAACCTCACAGTGAGGTGTGATCACGCTCAGCTGCAGACTTGTTTTTATGCCGTTTGCAGCTGTACCGCGCACCTTAACAACGCAGGTAATCCGTTCATTTGCTTTCGAAGGAGTGTCTGGTGACTTTTGTCAATGTAGTGTATAATAGAATATCGTTCGTCAGTAAAAGTAAAGAAGAAGTTCCTGAAAAACGATTTTCTGAATGTTAGATACCTTGATTTCTAAATAATATATCGATTAGTTACCGTGATTTCTAAATAGCATATCGATTAGATGAATTTTAGCAGTTTAAGGAACAATCACCGGTGTTTTGGAAATGAAACTTTGTTTGAGGAAATGAGGTCTGAGAAGATAAGAATGATCCAGAAGTTTGTCTTATCTAAGAATGTAGCAGAACTTGATTCATTCCCAGTCAAACAAAGGACGTAATTCCCGAGCAGAGCAAATATTTTTTGTACGGAAAGTGAAAACTAACTTCAAGTCATTTCACTGTGAGAAAATCAGCTGTACTGTGTTGTAAGTATGGATTTTCCGCTGTACTTGCAGACAATAAAGCAAAATCATAAAGCAGTTTGTCGTTATCATGTTAAAATATTATGGGTGATAACTATAGGCACTACAGATGCTAATCAGGCAACTATAGCAGCTGGGGATAATTTGCTATGAAGACGACGTTATTAACAATATCGTAATTTTGACGTTTTGTTGTGCTTAGTTTAGGATCAGGCTAGTTTCGTGAGTTCTGGCCGAATTCCTGCCACATAGCGAAATAGATCCCCTTCTATTAGAAGCTTCTTGAATCAAATGAAAAGTTGATTCAAAAACAGTTTTGCGATGCCTATCCATTGAAGCACTTTTCTGTTTCACGTATCAGCTTTTCTGTGAATTTTATTTCCTGCTATTTTTTAAGTAAATGAAGGAGTTCTGATTCAGTAACTCCGAGAGAACTCTTTATTACGTGTGCCAGACGCGTAAATTGTTTTTTAACTATTCCTTCGCAGACTATTTGGGCGCAGTTGATAGTAATTATGCACGCTAATTTTAAAACTACATTTCACGCAAATAACGCGTGGAGCGTCTAAAAGTTTTCATAACTATTTGATACTTAGAAATAATGTTAGTCGACGTTTCAAGGTCGGCATGCGCACTGGCTTCCGTTTAACGGAAATGAGGTAGACACAGTTGCTGCCTGGCTACATAATCTTCTCCAGCCTGATTGCTTTCCTACCACATTTTACAAAGGCTGTTTGAATGTTTTTCATAATAGGTAACGTGCTTTATTTCCTATCTTAATCGAAAGCAGAAACTCGTAAGCGCAAAGAAGTGTCAGGTGAATCTACGGAAAACTAAAATAACCTTTAAAGTTTTAGACACTCTCGAGTTTATGGCGTGCATTAAACAACAACATAAAAATATTAACTTCCCGTCCATAAAATTTTAAAACCAGCAAAAATGACTTTTCGTTGCATATGTGTAGCAAAAGGAAATTTTTTTATTTCTAAATTAGGTTCCAAGTATCTTATCCGAAGAACTTTTGTGAGAATTTTACTTCCTTGACTTAAACAACTTTTCAGAAAACCAAGTGGAAGTTTTGCAGATATTTTTCTTTGAGTGCCTAAGGCTGAGAATTTGCCTAGGAACGAGATTAGTAGATTAAGTCATGTGACTCACGCCTCTCAGAAAATTCAGCCAAGCGCTCATGGCGACTCCACAAGAAACTTGCTTTTCTCTCGACTGCTGCTATTGGTACTCCCGTCCTAGATCACGTGGGTTTAGTCACACATCGGCAAAATTTCAATTGGCAAGCTATTAGAAACAGAGCTTTTTGTCTTACGAACATTTTTAACCTACGACAAAAATAAGTACAGTGAAACCTCCGAATAACGATCACTGCTTGGACCGGGAATAAGTGACCGTTTTTAGGAGGTTGCCATTCTTCGGAGGTTAAGCTTAAGTTAACATCGCAAGGCCATTGCGTTTATACAAAAGCAGAATAAATATATGAAGTTGATGCACAATAAAGAAAACGATACAGTGTTTTTTCCAAATGCTGACTGCGGAGTAAAACTGAATAAAATAATTAAAGAAATAATTCATGAGGATTTTAAGAAGAGAGTTTCGTTTTAAACAACCCTTAGAAATAGCAAGCTAGGAGATTAAGGTTAGGATATATGCTATACGAAAGAAAAAAGAGAAAAATGTTATATAGTGAAACGTAACTACCGTGTTATCTGGCAGCGCGCCGTAAAGAAGGAGCAGAGCCCACAGGAACCAAACCAAGAGACATCGCTCCCAACGGGTAAAATTCCACGCTCCATCAACCACCCCACAGCCCCGGTGGTGATTGAAGCATACATCGAAGCTGCAGCTCGCGTCATGTACAACTAAACTTCTAACTCCTTTTTGTTCATTTAAGCATACCACTGTACCAGTTCTTTATCCAACCCATTATGCCTTTAGCAATAAATATTCTTTGCCCGTCTTATCCATCTTGCCGAAGGAACTACGTAAAATCGTAAAATCCGAAGGACACGGTGTCCATTGGATCTCCTCCTGCACGGACTGGGTTGTCCATTGACCGCTGTTAAGAGGTTATCGCTAATTTTAATCCTACGGAAGCGGTTCGGAACGAACCAAAACTTGTCGTTGCTCAGGGGTTACCGTTGCTCGGAGGTGTCCGTTAATAAAGATTTCACTGTATCACCACAGAGCAGCGGGAGTTAAAATAATACTTTTAGGTGGGATAAGTTAGAAAATTTACAAAGCAATATTTTCAGGGGTGGAAACAAAGAAGAAAGCTATATTAGTTCAAAGAATGGAATATGATATTTTCCTCAAACTGGAATCATCGTGATAGATACCCCGAGTGGACATAAATCATGGGATAACTACCAAGGGCAGTAATATGGCGAGGTATTGAATCTACTGGGTCACGAAAGCGTTTCACAGGTATCTCCACCCATGTTTGATGAACTACTTTCTACAAAATTCCATTCCATTCCTGGGTGGTTGATCCAAAGCTCAAACGGACCTTTCCACAGTACCCACAGGTATTTCCACGCATGTTTGCTGCACTGCTTTCTACGAAATTCCATTCAATTCCTGGGTGGTTGATCCAAAGCTCAAACGGACCTTTCCACAGCATCCACAGGTATTTCCACCCATGTTTGCTGCACTGCTATCTACAAAATTCCATTCCATTCCTGGGTGGTTGATCCAAAGCTGAAACGGACATTTCCACAGCATCTCAAAGATTTTCCACAGGTTCTTCTCCGGTGAACGGGAGCCATTCTAGCGTGCGAACTTCTGTGGAATGCTCTGCTAACCATGTTCTCGTCACCAGGGCTCTGTGGAGCAGCGCATTGTTCTGCTGGAAGATTCTATTTCCCTCTGGTTGCTGGTTGTATGATGAACATGAACAAATGCAGATGGTCTGCAAAGATGGACATGTAGCGCGGACCGTTCAGAGTTGCATCTAGCCCAGTGTTTTCCAACCTTTATTTAGCCCAGCGCTCACTTCTGAGAATTGAATGCTGGTTACCGCTTCTCCCTCCCCAAAATCAAATGTAATAAACATGCTTAAATCAGCGATAATAACCTTTAATTCCTGTTACATTGTACATTCATATTTAATAATTTCAAACTAAATAGTTATGAATAATAAATTTTATAAATTTTGATTAACAAGACCTTTTAGTGCAAATACAATGTATAAGAACCCAGAGAAAAAAATAGAAATCAAGTCACACAATTGTATTAAAAAAATAAAGTACAACAAAAAATACAGTTCTTATCACCTATTAAAACTCAGAAATGTCTCCACATTTCTGATCAACGGCTGCCTTGTGCTTGAATTTCTAAACAGCAAGTGGTGCGTATTTCCAAGCAAACTTCCTACGGCTACATTTCGCCAATGGTTTATCAATAAAAAAGTTTTAGGAAGCCGAATTTTAATCATAAGTAAGTAAAATTGATAGTCTCCAATCAGTATTGGAAAATACTAATATTCAATACAGCGAATGAAGTATTCAAAATAGCGTACGGGTACCCAAAGCTCTCATTACTAACACACCCTCGCGGAAATGCTATGTTATCAGATGGTTAATACATCTTCGCTTGAGAAACATGATCTCAAAATAACTGC
Organism: Macrothele yani; assembly: GCA_039090855.1. Classification (NCBI taxonomy): domain Eukaryota; kingdom Metazoa; phylum Arthropoda; class Arachnida; order Araneae; family Macrothelidae; genus Macrothele; species Macrothele yani. The sequence goes on along the minus strand of CM076990.1, from coordinate 32,314,413 downwards.
AGTTTTTCGCGTCATAACTTATAATCCTTATGAATAAAACGCACGTTAAAACATAACTTAGGTTAAATGTTTATAAACATAAGTAATTAAACATACTGTCACAAAATTATAGAACATGAATATTGAAATAAATTTAAAGCCCTTTTGTTAAAATTTTGTTTCCTTTATTATTAACATATAATTATTGCAGTAATATCCATAAAAACCTAACCCCCCAACGGCCCCTTACGATTTACCGTCCCCCTTGAAAATCACAAACGCCCCCTGGGGACCACCCAGGTAAGGATACACTGATCAAGATGTACCAGAGGACCTATCGTATGCCAGTTGAAGAAGCCCCATACCCGAAACGAGCCTCCACCAGCCTGAACAGTTTCTTGCGGTTTCCTCCAGTCTGCGTGACATTACTTCAAACGGGACTCATCGGAATGAGCGCGTCTCCAAACATCAAAGTTCAAGTGCCGATGTTCTTTCGCCCAGTTGAAGAGTACAGCATTAGCAATAGGTCTCTGCTGGGTTGGCGGCTCTCAGAACCTATTGTGAGTAATGATCGCCTTATAGTCTTAGTGAAGACGTTTCTCGTACCCCTCGTTGAAGTGGGCGGTAATTTGTGCCATCGTCGCTCTTCGATTGGTTGCAGCTATGCGAGACAGATGTCGACGGACACGTTTGTTTGACAATTTTCTCCACTCACAGCGGAGTCCACGACGCGATGTTATTCCCGAAATGACGTGTTCCCGATATGCTCCTGCAGTAGAAAATAAATTCTACTGCAGGATAGGATGGCATTCATCCAAAGGTAATTCAGTTTGTTGCCGACATAATTGCAGAGCCATTTCTTTATATATTTAACTTGGTACTTGAAACAGGATTCTTCCCTGATGATCTTAAAATAGTTAAGACCTCTCCTAAATACAAAACAGGTTCTATTAATAATATAAATAATTATGGACTCATTGCAAAAATCTCTATTTTTGCTAAGATTCTGGAAAAGTTAATTTATAACAGACTTCTATCGTATTTGGAAAAATACACTATTATTAATACTAATCAGCGCGAATTTCAACCGAATAGATCACCTGAAACAGCTATTTTATCACTACAAAATTTTATATTAAAACAACTAGATACCAAACAATTTACACTTGCACTTTTTCTGGATATTACAAAAGCCTTTGATTGTCTAACCCAGAGGTTCCCAATCTGTGCGTCGCCGGTCTTGGTCTGGGGCGTCGCGACTATAAGGAAAACTAAAACTTATTATTTATAGCGAAACGCAACATTCAAATTTTCAAGACGTGTGCATATTTTAAAGAATGAATTGTAATAAAGAAGGTTAAATCGTTGCTGGCGGCTGGTGACGTGCTGCCAAGCGTCTCCCAAGAAGGTCCCACACGTGTTCAATTGGATTTAAGTCCGGGGACCTTGCTGGACAATCCATGCGTTGAATATCTTCACTATCCAACAGCTCTGCGACAGCCACTGTACGATGAGGTGTAGTGTTGTAGTCCATAAAGAGGAACTCAGGACCCACAGCACCTCTAAACAGATGCACGTGAGGCAGGAGAACCACGGTACAATAGCGGACACCAGTGACTGAACCTCCTTGGAAGATGTGGAGGTCAGTACGTTTCGGGCTCGGGTTCGGCTCGTCTCTGCACTGCTGCAAGCATGGCAAGCAGCATTGTCGTCCTGGAAGGTACAATCGCCGTGTCCGTAGAACTGCCACAAATTTGGAAGCATTGAGTTATCGAGGATATCTCTATGAAACACAGAGTTCCGGTTGCCATGAGTAACAAACAGTAGAGCCACACTGTACCAACTGAAAGAGCCCCATACCATAATTCCACCGCCTCCGTGCATCAGAGTCAGCACTGTACACTCCGGAAGCAGGCGTGCTCCGGGTAACTGCCAAAAACAGACACGTCCATCCGATCGGAATAATGTGAAGCCGGATTCGTTGTTCAATTACACCTGCCGCCATTCCTCCAATGTCCACTTTCTGTGCTGTTGACACCATTGTAGCCGCGTGACTTTGTCGGTCTTTGTGATGAGAGGTTTATGAGCTGCTGCTGGGCCATGGTACATGAGTGCATGGGCCTCTCTTGGAAGTGTCTTGGTGGAGACCATAACACCTGTGGCTATCTGGAACTCATGTGCTGTGGCGTGCATTGGTCGGGACCTGGTTTTCTGGATCTCCCCTGCAGCCGGAAGCATATGTTCTCCGGATAACCGCCAAACCCAGACACGCCCATCCGATCGAAATAATGTGAAGCGGTTTTCCTGATCTCCTTATTTAAGATGCAGATCTCCGTATTTAGAGATCCAGATTTCACATTTCAGATGCAGATTTCCTGATGTCGGAAATGAGATTTCCTGATCTCCCTACACGTCCATCCGATCGGAATAACGTGAAGCAGTTTTCCTGATCTCCTTCTACAGATTTGGAGATCAGATTTCTTGATTGATTGCAGATTTGGAGATCAGATTTCTTGATTGATTGCAGATTTGGAGATCAGATTTCCAGTTTTCCAGATTGATTGCAGATTTGGAGATCATATTTCCGGTTTTCCTGATTGATTGCAGATTTGGAGAACAGATTTCCGGTTTTCCTGATCTTGCTCTGCTATTCGGAGATCAGATTTCCTGATCTCTTTACACGTCCATCCGATAGGAATAATGCGAAGCGGTTTTCCTGATCTCCCCCTGCAGCCGGAAGCAGACGTTCTCAGGGTAACCGCCAAAGCCAGAAACCTCTGTCCCATCGGAATAATGTGAAGCCGGATTCATTGCTCCATAACACCTCCCGCCATTCCTCCAATATCCAATTTCTGTGCTGTTGACACCATTGTAGCCGCGTGGCTTTATTGGTCTTTGTGATGAGAGGTTTATGGGCTGCTGCTCTGCCATGGTACCCAATTGCATGGGTCTCTCTTCGAAGTGTCTTGGTGGAGACCATAACATCTGTGGCCATCTGCAACTCATGTGCAATGGAGTGTATTGGTCGGAGAGACCTGGTTTTTCGTCCCTCCTCTACAGCACGCCCCGGTCCCTCGCTTGCAGTTTCGTGGGTCTTCCACGGCGAGGTCTTGCGATGTCCCGTCTTCCTCCTCTTGTTGATGAAAAAGGCCACAGTCGATTTAGCGACCTGTCTGACATCAGCTATGCTTCTTATGCTCATACCTCCAATTGAGCAGCTTATTATAACGCCCTTTTCTTAACTCGGAGAGCTCTCTCTTGCTAGCCATTTTATCAGCGATTGATCTGAGCGTACTTCAATTGCTGTTTTTATACCTTATTGGCCGCGTGTGTACTGCGGGAGCCTGCCTGCATGGAGGTGTCCAATTTTTTTTTCTGGTAGAGAACAAAATAGTTTCATGTCTTTTTCACATACACACACATTCCTTTCACAACACCATTTTAACAGACATTTCTCCAACTATCAGTGTCTCAATTGGGTCATTTTCAAAATAAGTCGAAATAAATTCGTGCTGTCGCAGGGAAAATATTTCAACTGAAAACTTTCGCCGCTTCAATCTTGCCGTTTTATTTTTGAAGTTTTACCGTGTGTTTATCGTTCATTATAAAGAGATTAATCTGTGAGTTAAAGACAAAATCGCTGATCGATTGGACTGAGTCATCTGACTTGCCACGGACGAGATAACGAACCTCCTATTTAGCTTACGATATTGACTCATACTGAAATACAACAATTCATTTTACAGTAAACCGGCTAAAATGACAAATTTAAGTATTTTTATAAGTACCTTGAAGAAGGGTATCGTTAGTGATGTAGCTAAAGGAATTTGCTTGCCCGGAGACCTTATTTGAAGCAGTAGCTATTCGAAAAAAGTAAAAGTATCTTTCTATTGGGCCATTTCTTGGAAAATCGGGCGGAAAACTTGCCCAACGTCATGTAGCTTTAAAATCGGCTTTCAAATAGTAAACGTTTCTTTTCTTTCGTATCCTGTTGTGACATAATCGCAATCCTGTACTTCTCGTACGTTGATAGTTGTCCAAGGCGCCTTTCAAAGCGAAAGTAAAAGTCTGATTGTACGACTACATTTGGAGGGCATTCGTGCAAGAGTGTGGTAACTTTTGAATCCATATTTTTTCTAACAAATGAGTAAACTCGGTCAGAGTCATATTCTTTTTGAGTTTCTCTTCGCTGTTCCTTCGTAATTTTCGAAAAAGTCGAAAGCCGTTTGCTTTTATTAGTTTCATATTCTGTTTTTTTAGGTCCTTCGCAACGTATGCGTAATGGCAACGTGTTGAATTCCTGCTGTGATTTAACACCCCAGCAGAAATTTCTTTCTTTTAATGCAAATCATTTTGTCTCAAAGACAAATTTTTTTTTTAAATTACTCTTTCGATCTTTTTTTTTTTAGTTTTTTTGTTTTGTGATCAATAGATTAATAGGAGATTTCATTTTCCCTTAACAGTTTGACAATAATGAGAGACAGTCCCTCTCCAGGGAAGAAACCCCTAGATGGAATATAGCAGATTTAATTTCAACATTACTTTTTTCAGCTTGTAAAAAACATGCCTAAATGGTACTAAAGAAAAACCAGCACCTTATACTGAGAGAGAAAGGAAGTGCAATTGGGTGAAAAGTAAAACGAAGGTACTGGCTAGGAAAATCGGGAAAGAGACTGAAACATTGTAAGTGTGTTCATGCACATGTTGGTGTATGTGGGAGAGGGAGAGAGAGAGAGAGAGAGAGAAACATACAGACAAAAAAGAGCTTTGGGACAAAAAGAAAAATAAGATTGAGGAAAAAGACTGACAAGGATAGAAAAACGGAACACAAATAGAGAAAGAGGTAGGAGTACAGAAAGAGATAAGAAGGGAGCAAAAGGAAGAAATTATGTCATGGAGACTGGAAGACCCGAAAGAAACGAGATATCTAATGAAAAGAAAAAAGAGAAAGGTTAGAGCAAGAGGAAGAGAGGGGGAGAATAAAACAGAAAAAGCCACTGGAAAAAATAAAAAGACAGCAAAAAAAAAAAAAAAAAGAAAAGAAAAAGAGTGAAAGACGAAAATGAGACACAAAGTACAGTATGACGAAATTTCATTTTACTCTCGGTTTGAGAAACGGAGAGCTACAGGAAAAGAAAATGGCAAGTGAAAAAACAGGGACAGAAAGATACAAGAAACGGAAATTAACTAGACCCAAAAAGAGAAAGTAAGTTCATAGAGAGAAGGAAAGTGAGGGAACAGATAGAAATATAGGAGGGCAGGGGGAAGAAGAAATGAAGACATAGGCACATAAAGAGACAAGAAAGTAAGAAAAAGATAGAATATTCAAAGCAAACAATATAATTCTGAATTTGCTTATAACCCTTACTGGTCATCCATGTAACACGTCTCGGAAAACTTGAAAATTTAATCATGAATTCAGAATTTATATTCTGTTTGCTTAGAATATTATATCGATTCCCCATGTATTATGAAGAATATTTCTTCCTTCATTGATTTATCTGTAAGAAAAAGAACGATGTAGAATGGAGAAAACGTTAGAAGAATTAAGGAGAAAAGGCAGAATGAGGTTGTCCGACAAAGTGGTAAAGAGAAAGGCAGAAAGTGGGGAGAAGAGAATTGAAAGAAATTTAAAGAGAGAAAAAAAGTGAATCAGAGAAAATAGAATGAGACAGACTGACTAAGACATGCAAAGGAGAAGGAAAAGTGAGAGAAAGACAGGAGAGAAGAAAAGCTTGGTTTAATACTAGTAGTCTTATATTTTGTACCGCGTGAGCATTGTTTTTGTGTAAATTTCCAACGATTCTGGGCTGACATTCATTTACTATTGGCAAGAGTTTTTAGCACTACGTCCCGAGATTGTGTTAATGAAGCTCGAAGAAAACAAAATGCCTTAATTAAAGTTTGAAGCGGAAGACTTGAGTCTTGGATCGCTTCCTGGTTGCCTGGTAAGGAAGTGGCCGTCCAGCGCGTAAATTAGGCGGTTGATTGGTCTCATCTAGTTGATCCCCCCACGAAGCTCGTAATTACCGGAAGTCCTGACCTGTCCCCTATGATCTTGACCTTGTCGTCTGTGACGTGTGACGTGCTGCTCCGTTGAAGCCACCCAAACGCCTTTCCCATCCAAGTGCTGATCAAGACCTTTAACCAAAACAGATAGGACGACAACGAATAAGACACGCAACAAAACACCAACTATCAAAAATTCAAGCGAAACAGCAATTGAGCAATTGATCTATGTTTAAAACTATTTTGTTGAATAACAGATACTGACTTTTAGCTTGTGGGTGCGAGGAGATCTAAAAGATCAATTGATGTCAATTTTGCTTTTCATTTAATCATATAGGACAAAAATAAATGAATAAATAACGTACGATATTTATTCCCTAACATAATATGTACAGAGACAACTAATGCTTCAAAACGGGGTTGAAAGAAAGCATCTTAGTGTAGAAAGTGGATAGCTATGAACTGGTTTAAGTGATAGGCGAATACGTCAACATACAAGGACTGGACAGAATAATGTGAACACTTAGGAAAAGAAGGTTTTACGTACTTAATAGTGTGTGGAACCACCTTTGGCAGTCAAAACCGCCAGGATCCTTCTTGGAATGGACGCATACAAATCCTGAATGGTGGTTAGTGGGATGTTACACCATGCAGAAACTGCTCCAGATTCTTGAGAAATGCAGGAAGAGAATAACGGGATGTTACTCTGTTTTCAAACAGAGCCTACAGTGGCTCGCTGATGTTTAAGTCTGGAGATGCCAAGGAAGGTTTGAAAGTTCGTCCTGATGTTTCTCAAACTATGAGTGGACGTTCCGAGCTCTGGTAATTGGAGCGTTAACATCTTGGTAGATGCCATCCCCTTTCGAAAACAATGACTGAGCCATTGGATGAACTTGGTCGGCCAAAATGGTTTCATACGCCCTGCCAGTCATCCGTCGTTTGAAGGGGACCTGGTGAAAACCATGGTATAACCACTCAGAGTATGACAGAACCACCACCATGCTGCACTGTTGGGATCAGACAGTCTGGGTTGTACGCTTCTGACGGTGTTCTCCACACGTAAACACGTCCTGCGGTGTGGAATAGTGTAAATGTGGATTCATCCAAACACATTCCATGCTTCCATGCATCGGCAGTCCACCTTGTATGCTCCTGGTACCACTGCCGTCGTCATTGTGCATTCACCCGGGTCACCAGAGGTTTTGAAATCGCAGCTCTGCCATGGATATCTTGTTTATGCAGTTCCCTTAGCACTGTTTTCGTTGATACTGGGGTCTGGAAATGCAGATTGAGCTCCGCACTTATTTTCGGTGCCATGGTCTTCTTCTTACGGGTAACAATCCTCTTCAATGCTCTCCTGTCTCTATCAGTCAGGGTCGTTTTCCGGCAGCTCTTGTGTTTAGCAGACGAGGTTTCGCGACGAACACTGTATGCTGTCATGACGATAGACACAGTAGTTCTCGATACCCCTAGTACCGTGGCGACTGTTTTCAGGGAGGAACCAACTAGCCACCTACCAACAATAAGCCTTCTTTCGAATTCCGTAAGGTCGCTCATTTCGTCGTCACCCTGAAAGAAAATTTGCAACAAGACACTTTAAATGCACTTAAACAGGACCTTGAGGTTCTAAACAAAGCTATTACAACCAAAAAGGGATGGATACCTTTGCGTATTACGACATACGCAGCTGCATTAAAAATCACGTGTCTGAGCGTGGTGTTCACGTTATTCTGTCCAACCCCTGTATGATTACGTAGTGTAATAGTGTTCTCAGTACATACATGTGCCCCAAAGTGGCACTTAAACACTCCCCAGAGTATTACAGTTTCTCCACCAGCCCGTAATACTCTTACTTGACAGTTGGGATCCATGCTCACCACACCTCATGCACCTACCCATCTGCCAATTGCAGTTGCAAGCTCGATTAGCGGGACCAAGTTACATGTTTCCAGTATTCCACGGTCGACTGGCGATGTTACTTCGCTCATTGCTGCCTCATAAAACTGTAACGTGCTGTTCAGATGGGTAGTCGATGTAGCAATCTGGTTAGCATAGCCCAGTCGTACCATCGTACGTCGAATGAATTTTGCACAAACCTTCGTAGGTGTCCCGTCGTTGAATGCCTACTTTACCGTTCCCATTGTGACTCTCCATTCAGATGTTACAATAGGATAGAGGCGACGCTCACCTTAAATGAACGGCACATTTACTGCCTGTTTTGATTTAGCTCTGGTACACACGTATGACTGTGTCACACGCAAATCTCAGACGTTTTGCAGTAGCAGGAATGGAGCACATCTTCCTTGCAGCGATTGTCTGTCCGAGATCGACCTCGCTTATGTTTCCGTGTTTACCCATCATCACTGTCGCAGGTGCGGGGAACAGTATGCATGTATCTAACCAATTTATAGCACACTGAGATTTCGGTTACCCGAATTATTGTGGGCATATAGGGAGAGTTTGTCGACAGTTACAGTGTTAATAATAAATTGTGATTTTAGCGCATACGTACTATCTTTGAAAAGAAGTAGTAATGTATTGTTTCTCGAAATAACTACACACGAGACTTTTTGTATATTTCACCCTTTCCTGGTACAGAATTTTCCAACATTTTATCCCTATATCTCTATTCCTGGCAGATCAGTTTTTCTTCACTTAGTTTGGTCGAGCTATCTAGGCGAATACCGGGATTATCAGTGTATTCATTTTTACAGAACTGGTTCCGTGCTTTCTCTTGCTGCTCTAAATTAGAAACAGATTTTTCTTCATATGGCCTGCGGAGCTCGTTAAACAAAATGAAGGAAAGAAAACAGCGGCATTACAGAAACAGTATTGAATAGTATCACAGGTTGTAAATATAATTGTAGGTTAGGCATATCAGCATTTTGTTTTCTATGCCTCCATCCACTGTTTTGGATAATTCTCTTCATGGATATGAGATGTTCACAACTCATAGTGTATGTTACTTTGTATCCTGGTTAACTGCATGAAACACTGTATGAGACTAAGTCAAGTCTTTAAAAAGAAAATAGTGAAGGGTGCAATTTTCTTTTTTAGTTAGAATTCATATTTTCTACATCCCCCAGAGCATAAATTTACACCCATGGAATGAACATTCTGGGAGGGTAACCGCCCTCCCTGCCCTCTCGGTAACTACGGCACTATGCATGACTGAATAAATGTTTCAGCTGATACGATAAATCCGTTACCCAGATTCTTCGTGAAGTTGTGTATCATTTACCATTACAGGTATTATCTCAAAATCGGAGATTCCCAAAACTGTCTATACGGAGCTGTCTTCTTAGGTTCTTGATATGTGATGACGAAAGACCACTTCTTTAAATTATTCATCCATACCTTCCTTGGTCAATCTAATCTTCTTCTCTTTCGTCCTTTTCATTCCTCCAAAGCAGCGACTGTCCATGTTTCTGATCATGCTCTCATAACATTGTTTGGGTATCTTCATGTCCTTGTCTGAATTTCACTTCAGGGACTAAAGCGCTTACCCCCCCCTCCCCCGCTTTATTTTTGATCTTATCCGTCTGTTACCGTTTTATCTTTCTTCTAACACGCCAGGCACCAAATGAATTAATTCTTTTTATGGAATCGTTTGTCAGTGTCTAAGTCCTAATACAGGAAAAACAGAGCTTCTCAGAATACTTACTTTCAATTCCTTAATACTTCTCAGTAATTCTTTGTCTTCCCAAAATGCAAAATCGGTTCATAGTGCTTTAATCAGTGATATACTTAAATTTTGTTGTTTGTGTAAATACTTTGGTGAGCGCGGTGCTAAAAAAGTAAATCTGGTGTGTTTTGAAGACGTGAAAGTTCGTGAAACGTATTCGTACGTCACAGGATCAAGAAGACAGGGCAGAGAACAGTAAATCTACCAGTGACCAAAGTAAGGCAAGTGATAGCGATTCGATGTCCACATCAAGTACTAGTAGTGAGATCCAAGAGGTAACAGACACTAGAGGAAGAATCGGCTTTATTTTGAAAGCTATTTAGCAATTGGTTTCACTTGGGATGGCGATGAGCATTGTCCCATTCTTTGTAGCAAAAACCTAATTAATATTATATTATTAAATCTTCTTACTTAATAATATAATTTGTGTTAGAATCGTTGTATCGTTTTTCATCCCAAATCAATATTACTTATGTCATTTTATTAGGCCTTTTTAGATAATCTGATAAAATAAAATAATTTTTTTTGCAAATGACTTAACATCGTATAGGCCATGCGTAACTATGGAAGTGGTCTTCTGAGATGCCTGAAGGCCTACTTCAAGGGTTCCGTGAAGTTAAAAAGGTTGGGGAACATTGGCATAGACTAATGAACATATGAACAAAGACATATATCTCCATCCGAAAGGGGTTAATGTACTTTTCACAGACATGTCAAGATTCTTCTTGCAAGCTGAATCTCGCCAGATATTTACATGGTGAGGATGTGTAAAAAGGTTTCGTCCCACCCCTTCACTTGGGAAAAGAACAATATGAAGAAGTTTGGGCAATATTCCATTCCCTCCAGTTTTACTGGAATCTAACTTGTGCATGCATTCAAGTACATTCTTGGTTTTCTATCCCAGGAAATGACATAGTACATCAACCAGCTTGCTCCATTTTTACTTCTTTTTGTTCATTGGTGTGCATATTCTTTCATTGTTTGTTGTTTTAATTTTGAGCATTAATTTAATTTAAGGTTTCAGATTTTGTCAAATGGAGCCCTCATTACAACCGAGAATTCGGTGTTACCTATTTTTTTTTTTAAACGTGAATGTTGTAAACTATCAGTGGCGTCACCTATGTTTTTGAATTTAATCAAATTAAAACCTCTGATTGAAACGTGTTTTTGATTTCTTTAACAAGTACAATCTTCTTGCATAAACATATAGAGCATTATTTATGCACGAAGCGAAAGAAAAAGCATGCGTTCATTTTCTTTCACAGGGTCGCACTTCAAGGATTAGCGAGAGACGCACACTATAATCCTTAAAATAAATTTTCGACTTGATAGTGAGCTTCCTTTTAGAGTGTCCACTAGTATTACGGTTTATTTATATCCACCATTTTTCATGCGTTAGGGCTTTCCATCCAAAATGACGTTTATTGCTCGATGTATGGATAGACTATGCGGAAATGAATCCTCTTCTCTCCTCCATCTTCTTCCGACACTTCCCACTCTTCCCGTTCAACTACCTTATCCCTCAATAAGTTATCCCATTGACCGACAAGCAGTATAGTAAGGAAACCCAAAGGCCAGCAAAATACCAGTAAATTGAACTCTTGATCGATTTTACTTCTTGCTCCTTTTCTTGCTTTTTGACTTTCGAGATTTCCTGAAGAGTCATGACTTTGCAGTTTTTTCCAGACACTTCAGTTTCTGACTGCCATATGCCTTATTTTTTTTTTTTTAATCTTGGAATTTTTTCCTTCTTCCTCGTTGAAGTTAACGCTGTCGTGAGAAGGTCCGACATGTTTTGTCACTTCCAATATAGATGTTTATCCTTCCTCACGAAAATTCATTGTCAATGCCGCATTGAGTTTCTCCAATTCGTCACTTTTTAAATCCATTTTTCACGGTTTTGGGGAGAAATCGAAGACTTCGTCTTTCTTTGGTTATGTGTTTTGACAGAAATGGGAACTGAATATATCGCTTAGATAAAACGGAAATTCCTGCTCGATTCTAAAAATGCCGCTTAATTTTTAAAGTCAAGATGCTACTAGCATTATTAAATTTAAACTCTAATACACAAAAAGAAGTAGTATTTTTATTTCTAAAGCCTCTCTATGACATTTTAAGGCATTCGCATATTCATCATTGACTTGTTTCTCAATATTGCTCATCTAATGTTTCTTCGGTACTGTAAAACGTATCAGTTTTATATTTTCAAATTTATGCAGTCGTCGGTTATCATTATTATCTTATGTCTGTGTATCTTTATGGCGTTCAAGAAACTTTCGACGTATTAAAAGAAAAAGGCAAATAAAAAAGGGAAAGAAAACTAGTTAATTCTTCGTGACAATTAGTTTTCTCCATCTGTTCGTGTTCGCTGTAAGATTCTATTGTCCCTGTGACCGAGTGGTCTGATGTGCAGTCTTCTGACCATTTGCTCAAGATGGGCCGGATGATGCACAGGTGGTGTGTGATGGAGTTGGCTTTCTCCCTTCCCTGGAACATGTGATCATGAATTAGGTACGGGCGACTGCTTACAACCCTTAGAGTTGCTCGTGGAGGCCGTTAAACCCCGAAACAAGAAAAAAAAAGCCGAATATGTTAATTTAGGAAAAGTTAGTATTTCTAAAAACCTAAATAATTAGCTTTCGGGATGAGAGCTTCTGCTTCAAAATATGGACAAAAATGAATAATAAGTTAGTAAAATCATGCAATGCATTGATTATGATGCGCTTTCCAACATACCAAAAATCATTACTCAAGTTATTACTCAAGTTATGAGGATAATGGCTGTAGAATAAATTTCGCTCCTATGCCCTGACCTTTGACCCCATTTCAAGGATGTTCAACAGAACCGGTTAAGTATACTTCCGGAACAAAATGATAAAGGTTTGTCTCAATCCAAGCATTTTTACTCAAGCTATGATGCATAAGGACAATGGAATGGATCCTGGTCCTATGCCCTGACCTTTGACCCCATTTCGCCCATTTTCAACAGACAGGATTCGTCCCCAGGTGCTTCCCTACCGTATACTAAAAGTTCATCTAAATCGAACCATTTTTACGCAAGTTATGATGCATAAGGGCAATGGAATGGATCCCGCTCCTATGACCTTGCCTTTGACCCCATTTCACCTATTTTCAATAGGGTTCATCTCCAAGTAGTCCCCTACCACATAATAAAATGTCATTAAAATCGAACCATTTTCAAGCAAGTTATGACGCATAAAAGCAATGGAATGGATCCCGCTCCTATGTCCTGATCTTTGACCTCATTTCGCCTATTTTCGAGAGTGTCCGTCCCCAGGTGGTCCCCTATCACATACTAAAATTTAATCGAAATCGAACCATTTTTACGCGAGTTATCGTGCGGACGGGCGGACGGACAGCCGGAAAAAGCTGAAGCATATACTCTTCTTCAACCTACGGTTAGAAAGAGTAAAAAAAAGCAGCGGATTTATTTTCTGTAAGAACTGAAGAACACGAAAGACATTTTTTCTAAGTTTTCCCAGAGCGAGGAGAAAATAAAATGTCTGTACTGAAAAAAATCAAAATTTTGGGTCCCATATTCTTACAATTTAATAAGTAATTATTGTAATACTGGTGTCTTAGATAGGTTATATGAGGTTGAGTTTGTATTTCGTTCATTCGTTTTCGCGCAAATTTTATTTATAATGCTATGCTAATTATATTTTTTCCTTTCTACCGACGTAGAATGAAAGGGATTCGAATAAAGTGTCCAGTCGCTTTATTTATTAATATCTGCATAAACGCGTTGTCGTTCATTGTAGGAACTCAAGTTTGTTCGCGGTTTCCTACATCCTGCTCGTATAGCTCACCTTTGGAAAATAGACATTTTTATACACTCGGCGACATCTTCATTTCTAGGTCACTCTACCGTTTCGTAAAAAAAAAAAAATCTGTTCCACAAAAGCCATACACGCGCACACACACACACGCGCACACAGAAATGCTTTAGGATGCGAGACCACGTAACTCCGACTCACGCGGACAGATGGATTCCTCGTGATCCAACCGAGTGATGTGGATGATCTGTTCGATAATGGTGTTCATTATAGTACGACACACGCTTCCCACGACCACCACTTTTTTCTTTTCTTTTTTTCTTTTTTCTCTTTGGTTATTATGTATCTTAACGCAATAAAAACCGCAACCGCAGTTCTTGATAAAGACGTATTAGATAAGTTCGGTTGTCTTCTTATTTCACACTTTCTAACATTAAGAGAAGAATCCTTTCACTAAACATTCCGAATAAAAGGAATAATTTATGGAGAAGCTACTCTTACCAAACAAAACAAAATCAATAGTTTGTGCTTTGAATATTTAAAATACGATCATATTGGATCATTTTTAGCAGAACTGGTAAACGGTGTAGGTAAGAAGTATCACCCTTTGATTTCCATACTTCAAGCTCTTCAAATATTTTAGACGAACAGTCTAAAAATATCGGAAAAGAAAAGAGATTTCGGAAACCAAAAAATCAACTAATTAAGCGCATCACATAAGAGTGATGCTACCAGGTATTTTTAGCAACCACTTAACAAGACCACTTAAAGTAAAAAGAATGGCACCGAATTTTCCAGGTCATCTCGTAAAATCAAATGTTCTTAACAAAATATTTGAGATCATCGCATTTAAATAACAGGGAAATCGCATTAAACAGTAAGAGGAATACCATCGAAAATTCTGGATCAGTTACTTAGGAAAATCGTATAAAATAGTAAGAGGGATTCCTTGATTAGTTACTTAGGAAAATCGCATTAAATAGTAAGAGGCATGCCACCGAACGAACTTGATCAGCTGCTTAGGAAAATTGCATAGGACAGTAAGTGGAATGCCACAGAACGTCCTTAATCAGATGCTTAGAAAAATCTCACAAAGAAGAACGCGAGAGATACAACCAAACAAACGTGACCAACTGCATAGGAAAATTACATAGGATAGTAAGAGGAATGCCACAGAACGTCCTCTGCCAAATGCTTAGGAAAATCGCACAAAGAAGTACGAGGGATAAAACTAAACGAATGTGACCAGCTGCATAGGGAAATTACATAGAACAGTAAAGGAATGTCACAGCACGTCCTTAATCAGATGCTTAAAAAAATCTCACAAAGAAGTAGGCAAGAGATACGACCAAACAAATGTGAGCAAATGCATAGGAAAATTACATAGGACAGTAAAAGGAATGTCACAGAACGTCCTTGAACAGATGCTTAGGAATACAAAGAAGTAAGAGGGATAAAACCAAACGAACGTGACCAGCTGCATAGGAAAATTACGTAGGACAGTAAGAGGGATACCACAGAACAGTCTTGTTCAGATGCTTTGGAAAATCGCAGAAAGCGTTAAAAGGGATGACACCGAACAAACTGATCAACTACTTTGGAAATCGTAAAATAGTAGAGGGATGCCACCGAAATCTTTTACTAGCTGTTTAGTAAAATCACACAAAAAGAGTAAGGGGTTGGTATTCGAATATTATGGATCACCGCATCAAATATAAAACCACTTAAGGTCCTTGCATAAAATAATAAGATGCATTTTTAAATATTCTAAATCACTTGCTTAAGAAGATTGCATGAAATGTTTAAGAATATTATAGAACATTACATGAAAGTGTAATGTTCATAATAAACTACTTAAAATTATAGACTAAAATATAATATACCACATCAACTACTTAAAATTATAGACCAAAATATAATATACCACATCAACTACTTAAAATCGTATGGTATTAAATAACAGGAGCGATATCACCAAATATTTTAGATGAATTGTTTTAAAGCATAAATTTAATGGAGAAATGCCGCCAAAAGTTCTAGATCAGTTGATTAAGAAACATGTGATGTCATCGTATATTCTTAGCATATTGCTTAAGAAAATCGAAAAGCAGTGAAATAATTTCTACCGGATGTTCTACATCAGCGCACCGCACATATAGATTATCGGGTAATCGACTGGAGTATTCTATACTGGCTACTTAAAGACACAGCATAAAATAATATGCCAAGCATTCTAGATTAGGTGCTTAAGAAAATATGTCGAAATAATAAAGCGATGCCACAGAATGAACTAGATCATTGATTGTAGTATTCGAAATCAACAGCTTAAGATCATTGTGAAAAATAATAAAAAAAGATAACATGCTGTTGATCAACTACTTAAAGAACTGCATAAAATAACAAGAGAGACGTTGCCGAATGTTCTAGATCATCGAATGCACTTTTATAAATCAGAAGCATTGTGCAAATAATTAATAATAAAGGAGTCCCACTGAATAATCAAAATCAACTCCTAAAAGTATCATAGGAAATGCAGAAAAGGATGCTACCCGAGATCAACTATGTAAGAACTTCACATAAAATAATGAGAGAGTGCGGAGTGTCGGGTATAATGAAAACGGCGTTTGTTAAAGAAAGGATAAGATTTATTCCTAAACATTGCAGTGTCATCTATTTCCTATAGAAAAATTCCAGAGTTACAGAAATATTAATTTAGGGAGAGCTCATCGTGCAGTTCTTTGAGAATGTATGTTACATAATTTGTTAATAACAACGACAGGGAAACCTTGCTCTCTGCTTTCCCTATCTGATAAGAATAGAATCTTTTTTATCTGTTTTCCGGAAATGCTTTTCTGTCACTTGGATGGCAAGAAATTCTGCTCCAAGAATATAAGGAACATGCATAAGTACCACTTTCTGTTACAATTATATTTTCACTACATCTCGTAAAAACAGAGTTAGTTACATTTCTCCAAGACCAAGATATTCTTTCATATTCCATCTCCTATCAGCAAAGGTACCACGAGAAATGCAAAATGTATATTTACATTGTACCTTTACGCCATCTGTTTATCTGGGGTAGCGTTCAACATAAATAAGTTAGGTCATGGTATCTTCTATCCTATGCTAAAAATTTCCCGTTTCGACTTCTGGAAGAGAAAATGTACACCGGCAAAATAAATTTATCTACATACTCTTACTTTCAGTCACAGAGGTAGGTCTTTCAAGTACTTGTTAAGAAGGGTATTTTGTTTTAAAAAATGGGAAAACGTAATAAACCCTCTTCAGCAAGAAAGGGATGAGAATGGATTAAAAATGTATCTAACGCGAGTTTTTCTCCGGGAGAGGGCACCTGAGAAACTTAAAGGTGTAATCTTGGTATTCCCTGCATAAAATCAATTGGCCTTAAGTAACTGTTTTGTATTGAGGTTCTTTATGCATCATGTCTACTTTTACCACCAGAAAGCAAAGAATAGATTATCATGGAGTTCTGTGTAAATCTAAGGAAAAGTTTTTCTGAAAGTCATATTTTTACGCACCGCTTATGAGGATGATGTGGCTCTGTAAAAAACACGTACATTTTGATAGCTTAATAGGTTTAAAGAGAGTCGAGAGGATGTAACAGATGATCCTTGAAGCGGACAACCGAAAACGAGCTGCAGCTCAGATTTGCTAGGCAAAGTTTGCAGTGAACTAGCAAGCAACCAACTATTAACGCTTTGAGAATAAAAGCAAGTGTAGCGGATTAGCACTGAGAAAATCAGTAAGTGTTGATAAACAATGAGAACGATAACAGGTTACCGCCGATTAATTCTGACAATGCCAGCTAGTGAGTTATAGGTGCTCCAGTTATATAATTAAATCCGTGGCCATTTTTGCCACAGATTTAATTGGGGGATATTGTAGCTACTCCTCACATTCACACATGGCGATCAGCTTACAGACGTTCCGGGATCTCAAACAGATTACAGTGCTCAAACACCCTCTTTACTTTCTTCATTTAGCCCCATTAGATTTTTTCCACTCTGATGAGTACGGGTGTGAAGAACCCGAGGTACCTGAAGCTGGAACATGCCTTACTTCGTGTAATGCACGTTTGTTATATTGTCTGTAGACTGGTCCCTACTCTTCTTCTTCTTAGTCCTTCTTCTTGCCCCCCCCCCCAATGCTATTAGAGTATTCGAAGACTGGGGGTGGCAGAAACAATAAAATGTATCCCCAACCCGCTGGCAGAAACAATAAAATGTATCCCCAACCCGCTGGCAGAAACAATAAAATGTATCCCCAACCCGCTGGCAGAAACAATAAAATGTATCCCCAACCCGCTGACAGAAACAATAAAACGTATCCCCCAACCCGCCTGGGCAGCGTTGGGGATTAGACCGATTTACCCCCCAAATGAAAATGAAACGGAAGAAAAAGAAAGGCCGAAAAAGCCAAGGCCAAAATGTGCATTATTCTCCCGATTTATTACAAAAATAATAAAAGAATGAAAATAGAGATGTTGGAAGACTGAAAGATGGACACGATTAGCAAGTGAATGGAAACCAAGAGATGGAAAGAAACGAAGAGAGCTCCAGAGAACAAGATGGAGAGATGACTTTCAGAGACTTAGAGGTGCTAAATGGTGGACTGAAGCTAAGGATCGCCGCCCCGGTGGCGCAGTGGTCTAAGGCGTTTGCCTCTGATCATTCGTCCGTAAGGGGTCCGGGTTCGAATCCCGGGCAGGCATGGATGTTGTGTTTGTCTTACGGCACTGGCTCTCTCCCTTCCCTGGAACCAGTGACCCTAAATTAGAGACGGGCGACTGCTTATAGCCCATTGAGTTGCTCACGGTGGTCGTTAAACCTCCAATCAAAAAAAAAAAAAAAAAAAAATAAAAAAGCTAAGGATCGAGGAAGCTGTAAAAGACCGGGGGAGGCTTATACCCTGCAGTGGGTGCTAACAGGCTAAGAAGAAGAAGAAGAACTTTAGAGGTGCTAAATGGTGGACTGAGTCTAAGGATCGAGGAAGTTGGAAAAGACTGGGGAAGCCTATACCCTGCAGTGGGTGCCAACAGGCTAAGAAGAAGAACTTTAGAGATGCTAAATGGTAGACTGAGACCAAGGATCAAGGGAGTTGGAAAAGACTGGGGAAATTCTATACCCTGCAGTAGGTGCCAACAGGCTAAGAAGAAGCAGAACTTTAGAGGTGCTAAATAGTGTACTGAGGCTAAGGATCGAGGAAGTTGGAAAATGCTGGGAGAGACTTATACCCTGCAGTGGGTGCCAACAGGCTAAGAAGAAGAAACAGAACTTTAGAGGTGCTAAATGGTGGACTGAGGCTAAGGATCGAGGAAGTTGGAAATGACTGGGGGAGGCCTACACCCTGCAGTGGGTGCTAACAGGCTAAGAAGAAGAAGAAGAACTTTGGAGGTGCTAAAAGCTGGACTGGGGCTAAGGATCAAGGGATCAGACCAGATCATATGTAAAGGATTTTAGGAAGGGAGTGTCTGACTCTAGGTCTTAAACAACCCTTAGAAATAGGAAGCTAGGAGATTTAGGCTAGAGTGCCTGATAGGAAAGTGAAGAATCAAGGGAGTTGGAAAAGACTGGGTAAAGTCTATAGCCTGCAGTAGGTGACAACAGGCTAAGAAGAAGAAGAAGAACTTTAGAGGTGTTAAAAGGTGGACTGAGGCTAAGGATCGAGGAAGTTGAAAAAGACTAGGGGAGGCCCATACCCTGCAGTGGGTGCTAACAGGCTAAGAAGAACAAGAAGTTGAAATTAAGATTGAAGGGACGCTAATCTTTCTCTCTCTCTCTCTAATGGTCACGACATTCAGAAGATTGTTACAGTACAACTAAGTAATATGTCAGCAACACGAGCTTTCCAAGCCTTTCCAAAAGATTTCACTCCTTCGGGGCTTCTTTTGAGGGAGACGAGTAAAATAAACAAATCTTTATTCATATTTTCACTTATCTGAATTCATCAGCTTTACTATTTTTTCTGCTCTGTGTACAGTAGAAAAGCAAAGTTAGAGAAGCATGAAATACTGCACGAAATCGATACAAATTATCCTTGTTCCACTCCTGGTGAAGAACAACGTAATGAATATACACGCTTACATTCTTCCAACATAGTGATATCGCTCAGCAGAACACGGAATAATAAAAATGAACACCAGAACTGCGTATATCCAGCATACAACAACAGGTGGTCAGTCAAAGGGCGAATGATCATAAACCAGCAACGGGAAAAACACAGAACAACGTAAAAGATCGTGGAGTCATGAAAGAAAACTGCAAGCATAAACTGCTGGGTGGGTGTGAACGGGGAGGGGGGAGGGGGGGGCAAGCGCCAAGTTTGAAACAGCTTTTGATGCAAATGACATAGCGAAACCAAAGATAAATTTGGCGGAAAACCGTGGTATTTCAGAAAAAGCATTTCCGGAGTGACATGCCTAAAACGTCCTTCCATAAAACGTAGTTCCTTAATATTTCGCTTTACGAAATTAATAGAAATATGAAAAAACCCTTAGTATCTTTTAAAATAACAATAGTTAGTACATATCATAATGCTATGTTAAATTTTTTGACCTTTCACAAAATCATCAAATATTGCAGCTTGATAACTTATCAGTATCACAAAAATGTCTATGTTTAAATAACTTGAACTTACTACTAAACGTGCATTGCCTTTCTTCTTACACTTGGTCACATTAGTGATTAATACTTGTAACGTACCAGGAGATGTGACGTACCTGCCAGCAGGACGCACACGACATAAAGGCAGATAGGATTCAGAATAAAACGTCCGCGTAGCTCAATTGGTAGAGTGACTTATTCCGGAATGAGGGTATCCGGGTTCGAACCCCGGCGCGGATAAAAATGACGGAGAAATTTACTTCGTTATAATGGCGCCCGAACTATCCGGATGACCCAACTGTTCAAAATCTCGCATTGGTGTGATGTTCTTTCCACACCGCGAGATAGGAAAAATAAGAGAATCCTTTCTCCAGCACTTTTAAAAAAAATAAAATAAAAAAAAATAAGGGGTAGATGATGTAACGTACCAGGAGATGTGACGTACCTGCCAGCAGGACGCACACGACATAAAGGCAGATAGGAATCAGAATAATCGTCCGCGTAGCTCAATTGGTAGAGCAACTTATTCCGGAATGAGGGGACCCGGGTTCGAATCCTGGCGTGGATAAAAATGACGGAGAAATTTACTTCGTTATACACTTGAACTCGCGAACCTGGAAAAATTCCATGCAAAAATAGCGTTAGAGGCTATTTTTATTAATATTGCAGTTTCGTACGTGTGTATCTCGATAGGTACAGGAAAATGCGCTCACAAAACTGTAAACACCGTCACGTTTTTGTCTACCGTTTCGCACTGAGTGTTGTTAACGTCTCAAACGGGGACGACCGTATCATTTACGTAATTTTCATGGAGAATACATATAAAACTTTTGAACATAGAATTCCTAGTTCAAATATTTGAGAAAGACTAAAAGAGCTAAATACGCGAATGTTCAATACTCGTGAGTAGAGAAGTTTTTTTTGTTTTTTATTGCAAGCGTATGTTCCTATGCTCTTTGTAATGTATTAGTTATTTCAGTGTTTGAAAGTACTTAATGTGCAAGAGGGTGTTTTTGTGGCATGAAATACGTAAATTAAATGTACAGGAAGAATATGATTGACCCAACTCTGGAACACAACTTCTTCGATACATATAGTAGGAAATTAGTTAGATTTATTGGCCTAAAACAAACTAATAATGCCGAGCTTTAGCTTACTAACGGGTGGCTTTTTCAAGGCAGATTGACACTGACCTATGCGGAGAGAACTTATAGTAAACGTTAGCTTTTGAAAATCGATGCTTTGAATACATAAAATATCATTTCGAAAGCTAACTTTTATTATATAAAAATTTCGATTTTCAAAATTTAACGTTCACTATACGTTCTCTCCGCATAGGTTAGTGTCAATCTGCCTTGATCAAAGCCACCCGTTGGTGCGCGAAAGCTTGGCAGTATCAGTTTGTTCTACGCCAATAAATATAACGGATTTCCTACAATATCAGTTTTTATGTGTGCTCCTTGTTTATAATTTCTTCCGCTTTCAACAACAAGCACAGAGATGGGCATGCAACAACTCTTAGTGAAGTTTAATCGCCCACAGGCTCTCATAAATGTAATTTTTAAAAATGTTTGAATTTGTATCATCCACGAATCACAAAACACCTTTCAAATGCCTCCGGGAATTCACTGAAACGTGTTTTACATGGCATAATGAAGGCTTTCATTACCGAGAACATGCACATACAGCTGAAACAAAGTTACGTCATATAAATGAGTTTAGTAGATCTTGTTTAAATGAGAAACTACAATATTTCCTGAAAAGAAGACATAGGTGCACTTATTAAAACCAACTAAACGAAACTTTCACTATTAATGTTTTAAATTACTTCGTTCATTTGCTTGAGCGAAAGAGCATGACGTTATGGATGTCAACAAATCTCGTTTATTGTATTTCATGAAGTTCGGTGACTTTCCGCTACTTCGATTCTTACTGCAATTGCTATTTTTTAACTGATTTTGCTCATGCGAATCTAGATACGCATCAACAAAATAACCCGATATTATCATGGTCATTGCGTCTCTCTCTTTTGCTAGTTTCCGAGAAGGCTGTTTTTTGCTATTTCAGTATGTTTGCTGCTGTGTAAATCTGATAAGGGTCGTGCAGGAACACGAAAACACGCATTCACTTCTTGCACCAATTCACAGAGTGTTAGCTTTCGACATATCATTAACCCTTGTGGATTTGTGACGTACCTGCCAGCAGGACGCACACGACATAAAGGCACATAGCAATCAGAACAAATGTCTGCGTAGCTCAGTTGGTAGAGCGACTTGTTCCGGAATAAGCGGCCTCGGGTTCGAATCCCGGCGTAGACCGAAAATGACGGAGAAATTTACTTCGTTATAATGGCTCCCGAACTATCAATATGACCCGGCCGTTCAAAATCTCGCATTGGTGTGATGTTATTTCCACACCGCGAGACAGGAAAAATCAGAGAATTCCTTCTCCAGCGCTTCGAAAAATAAAAATGTGTGATGTTGCATTCCACACAGCAGATTGACTGGGAGTTCTCAAGTGCACGTTCTACAGTGGATGGCTGCCTGCAACGATTCATGGTCACGGCTGACCCGTGGGCCATGCCCCCGGCCCTCTTTCGGGGGAGGGGAGATGTGACGTACCTGCCAGCAGGACGCACACGACATAAAGGCACATAGCAATCAGAACAAATGTCTGCGTAGCTCAGTTGGTAGAGCGACTTGTTCCGGAATAAGCGGCC
Organism: Macrothele yani; assembly: GCA_039090855.1. Taxonomy (NCBI): domain Eukaryota; kingdom Metazoa; phylum Arthropoda; class Arachnida; order Araneae; family Macrothelidae; genus Macrothele; species Macrothele yani. The sequence continues at coordinate 32,291,601 of CM076990.1, read as the reverse complement.
TCGGGTTCGAATCCCGGCGTAGACCGAAAATGACGGAGAAATTTACTTCGTTATAGATTCTTGTAAAGAGTGCACGCTTCGGTTCTCTAATTTAGGAGAGTTAATCGAAAAATTCTTCTCATCATTTTCTTTAATTAGAATATAAAAGTGTCGTGAACATTTCAAAAAGTACAAATAAAAGATGAAATCTACTACTTTTGTAATATTGTTTTACGGGAAGTAGGAACTATAACGGGCGATCTGAAAACGACTTCTCTCTTATCTGTGTCTTTGACAAAAAGTTGGAGCTATTTATGGCGTAATAACATTAACATTTTTGGTGTTACTATTGCTACGCCATAAATTTCAAAACTCTGTTGAACAGATAGAACGATAGAACGCACCAAACTTCAGCTTTTCTTTAGGGTGAGTGCTAGCAGAGAAACGTCATTGCTTGGAATTCCCTTAACACCAAGTACCATGCTGCTATCCACTGAGCGAAAATATTATAACCCATTCACGGTTTGCCTTTCATTTGTATATTCTGAAATGTGTTCATAGAATAACAGCCGCGTAGAAAATGTTAAGTTATTCGGAGTCCTTCTTGAAAAATATTCTACGTTTGAAGCTATGCTAACCGGAGTGTGAATGAATTTTGCTGTTACCCTGGTCAAATATGTATGTGATGCCTGCTTTAATCTATGTGTGAAAACTTCTTAAGCTTACACCGTGGATTGGAAAGTGTTCCATAAAAGTGCTGCTAAGCCAAAATGAAGGTAGACACAAATTATTAAAGTCTAATAAAGCGTTGGGAGAGCCGTTATCTTTCAAAAGAGCCTGGATTTGATGTGGCATGGATTCAACGAAGAGCTGATATCGTCCAAGTGCATGATATGGCGTCGATCAGTTTCTGAATGTTTTCTGGAGGATCTCTGTTACATATAGCTTTCACAATCTCTTCCACAAGTGTTCATTTAGGTTAAAGTCTGTATAGACAGTGTGGGTAATTTTAGGCCTTTGAAATAATTGTTGTTCTCCTGGAACCACTGTGTCAGATTCCAAGCGTTTTGACGTGGCGCATTATCCTACATGAAGTAGCTCTCTCTCTATCTTTTCTTTTTTTTAGATTTAACCACCACCGTGAGCAATTCTACTGGCTATAAGCGTCCCTAACGTAGGAGCACTGGTTCCAAGGAAGGTAGAGAGCCAGTGCAGTAAGACAAACACAACATTCATGCCTCTCCGAGAATCGAACCGGGACACATCTCTGGCAAATGATCAGAAACCATAGCCGTAAAACAAATACAACATCCATGTCTCTCCCGGATTCGAACCCAGACACTTCTCGGATGAATGGTCAGAAGCCAGCGCTTACATTACTGCGCCACCGAGGAGGCCCTTTCATCAGAAAACACCATGCATATGTACGGGTGTGTCTAGTGCGCAGTGATGTTAAGATAGCTAATTGCACCCAAATACTGATTCAACGTCACACCGCCTCAACCACCTTGTACAGTTATCGCTAGGAAGCTGGGCTCCATCAATTTATGCTGCTGACGCCATATTCTCTAGCTCCTCTGTCGGCGTGTGTTAAATGGAAACGTATTTCATCGGACCAGGTGACCTTTTTGCATTCCTCAAGGGTCCAATTTTGGTGGTCTCGTTCCACTTCAGACGAATTTGTCGATTCTTTGGACGTTTGTTGTTACAGCCTATTCATGTCAATGCGTGGAGGGCAGTGTATGCCAAAATCCTACTTTCGATACCCTTCTCAAGGGTTCACCAAAACTGGATCCTTGAGGAGCGCAAAAAGGTCACCACCTGCTCCGATAAAATACGTGGTTACTTGACTCAATGGAATTCATCTATTACTTCATATATTCCTCTCCAGTCACCGTTGTCCTTGAGCATGAACTAGTCGTTTCCGCCCTCAGTAAGACCTCTGATTGCTTGTTTTGTTGTTTGTGCATCAGTAATTGTACACCCTCGATACAGTTGTGTGACGTATATTCTAAATTAACTTTCTTTTTTAATTTATTTCCCTATGTCCTGTTAGCAGAGAGCAAAAGTGAGTTGCAGAGTATGTTGACTCGGATGCACGAAGTTTGCATGAAATTCAAATTGAGTATAAATAACGGAAAACCCAAAGTTATGGTGTTTGAGGGAGGAACTGGTAGCACTGAATGTAATGTAAGTATAAATGGCACTGTGATTGACCAGGTGAGTGAGTTTGTGTATTTTAGGAAGCATGTTTGACTGAGAGAACAAGTTGGATGGTGAAATCAGTAGGCGAGTGAGTTCTTCTTTGAAAGACATAGCTGCTCTGGGAGGTTTTCACAGGAATGATGGGTTCTCTAGAGAGACCCGCATGGCTATGTATGAAACAGTAATTGTTCCTACTCTGATGTATGGCAGTGAAACCTGGGTACTACAGAAGAAACATAGGAATCGTTTGTGTGCTGGAGAAATGCGTTACTTACGTGGGGTTTGTGGCAAGACACGATCTGATTGTGTGAGGAATGAAGATGTGTTGCAGTTGTGTGATGTGAAGCAAAATGTTGTTGGCAAGGTGGAGACCAATATGCTTTGGTGGTTTGGCCATGTTGAAAGAATGAGTGATGAAATGCTTACTAAGAAAATCCTTTTAGCCCAAGTGGCAGGAAGGAAAGGCAGAGGAAGGCCAAGGAAGACATGGGTGGATCAGATTCAGGAGTGCCTGCATGAGAAAAAGATTATGAGTATGAAGTATAAAAGATCGTGTGTACGGCGTGTAATGGATATCAGTGAAGCACGAGTTGTATGTCAATATCGCTGTATATGGAGAAGTTTGACACGACAACAATTAGTAAAAATATCTGGAAGTTTGTATTTCTTTTTGGAGCTAACCTCTGAATCTCATAGAACAGCTTAGTGATATGTATGTATGCATATATGTATGTATGTAAATCTTGAGTTTATTCTCAGTTATACTTCACTCTTAACGTAATATCTTTTCTCTTAAACGAATACTGTTGGTAACATAATTGAGGTTGAATGAACGTGACGTATGCCTGAGATAAGATAAGAACGAGAGATAAAAACGACGACTAAACTGTTGCTTGAGAGCGTTGTTAAAGAGAGCGTTGCTTGGAGAAGTGTTGCAAGTTGAGCGTTGTGTTGTAGAGCGTTGTGTTAAGAGCTGTGTGGTGTGTGGAGAGTTTAATGCAATATGCTATGCTATGTTACGATGTGTTGGCTACATCCTGAATAAAGCATCTTTTCCGTAAGTTTGACTTCTGTTGTTACATATTTCGTCTGGCCGTTAAGGTTTAATTTAGGAACTATTTCATCTTATGGTTATGTTTTTGAAATAACGTAGAAGTACGAAAAGATTTCTACGTCATAGTTGTTCTTGCATAGCCAAGGTTTTCAGTTTCTGGGATGCTTGAACCTGTCAGCCTAGCGCCTACTATCATGAATCCTATCCAAGTCGCTTAAATCTCGAGTCTTCCCCATATTGCCATTATTTTACCCTTTTATCAATCCTATGCAGTTAGCTGTTTATAAAAGCATCTCAACGTCATAGTTGCGTGAGTGTGACATGTGTCTAATTGCTATTGGATGTTCCTACTAATTTGCTGCACTTTACTGCTGTTGATGCGTCTCAGCTGATCCTTCAGTTTTCTCTGAGCAAACAATTTCCATTTTCGTGCCGTGTAAGTTATGAAACGATTACACTAGTTTCTAAGACAAGCATTATAAAGTCGTTATAATGATATGCACATATGTTGTTCTTTATAATTTATAAGATATCAGTATGTCTTGTAATTACAATAGAAGCAAAGGAACATGTAACTTTAAATTTGTAATAAGAGAACCTCAGGTCGTTCGGAAAATAATGGCTGATTTGGAGGGTAAAATTGAAAGAGACGTACCTCATAGCACACAACCTTTTTATGTTCGAAACAGAAGCCTGCAGCTATACACTCGTGCCAGCGAGTGATAAGTGCTTCGGTGCCAATCCGGAAGAAATCTGGCTCCCTGGATGCAAGAAAGTCCCGGAATGTTATTTCGGCTTCCTATCGGTTTCTGAAGGTCCTGGTCCTTGATGTAATTTCTAAATGCATGAACATATGGAAATCAGTAGGTGCCAAGTCACACGAGTAGGCTGAATGTGGGAGGGTTTCGAACCTCACTTCGTGTAGTTTCTGTTTCGTCATTTGTAACATGTGAGGTCTCACGTTATAGTGGAGGAGGATAAGACCCTTCCTGTTCACCAAAGGTGGCTGTTTAGGAAACAATTTCTGGTGCATTCGGTCAATTTCTTCACAGTATGTGACTGAGGTATTGTTTTCACCAGCATTCAAGAACCTGGAGTGTATGTCACCGTGAACAGTCCACCACACTGTAAACAAAACCTTCTTTGGCGTCAACCTTGGTTTAGGACATTTTTTCGGTGATTCATTATGGTTCAGCCACTGTCCAGATCGCTAACGGTTGTCCCACGTTTCATCACAGATCACAATGCGACCAAGTAGGGGCTCCTTTTCGTTGCGAAGCAAGTTACTGCGCATTTCAGACTGTTGTTTCTGATGCTTCGTCAGCTCGTGTGGGACCCACGTGTAGAGCTTTTTGACTTTACCAATTTGGTAGAGGTGTTCGGTAATGGTTGATATCCACACATTGTTGTGTTTGGCGAGTTCTCTGAATGTGACGCGATGATTTGCCTCCACATTTGCCTTCAGAGAGTCGTTATCAATGAACGATTGTCGTTTTCGGACCCCTTCATCTTCTAGGCTCATGTCACCGGAACGAAACTTTTCAAACCACCGACGAACAGTACATTCAGATGTTGCCTCCTTGCCTTATGCCTTGAACACATTACGGTAAGTTTGAACCGCATTACGACCCAATTTGAACTCGTGGAGCAGAATTACCACCGATCTGAACTAGTGGAGCAGACTCCTTCCTAACATGTTGTACAGACCACTCTCACACGAGTAGCAACAACTGCAGCTCAACCGATTATGGCGTGTATATAGTGTCTGAGTCGCCCTTCAACTAGTGCGAATGGAACTGCCAGTGGGTTGGTCTGCAAGCATTGTGTACGAGTTGAATGTGGCACATCAGAAAATTGCCCATTATTTTCTGAACGACCTTATAATTTATGAAAACAAAATACTATGCTTTATAATTAATAATCAGAGATATCATTTTAAATTCTTGTGATAACACTTGTAACGTCTTGTAGTAACTGATCTTTCTTTTTCTCTTATTTCAGGTAAGTCCGCTGATTGTGATCGTAGTTTCTAATGCCAGAGCAATTTTTATGTTAGCCTTTTTTCACTGAAGATTCTGATTTGAGCTCCAAGCAAGATGTATATGTGTGTTATGCCGTTCTTCAATTCTGCTCTCAAATGTCACTGAAGCCAGCCGTTTTAAAACATTGATGCTGGTAATGTTTTTCTTTATTCTATAAAAAAAAAATGTTTTTCATTATGAATTTTTCAAGCTAAATTACCGCATCTGCGGATAACGAGAAAAAAAAAAGATTCCATGAGCACCTCGTTTTTTGACATAGATATATACATACAGGGGTTGTCTAAAATAATGGAAACATCTTGAAACAATAGGTGTTACGCATCTAATATCGTGTGGGAGCACCCTTGGTATTTAAAACTGCTTGAATCCTCCTTGGAATGGACGCATGCAAGTCCCGCATGGTGGTAAGTGGTATGTTGTACCATTCTTCCTGCAGAAACTGCTCTGATTTCTTGAGAGACGCAGGAGGAGGATAACGGGATCGCACTCTGTTTTCCAACAAAGACCACAGGGGCTCAATGATGTTTAAGTCCTGTGATTGTACAGGCCAGAGAAGGTGTGCAACTTCATCCTCATGTTCCTCAAACCATGATTGAACAGTTCGACTTCTGTAAATCGGGGTATTATCATCTTGAAAGGTGCAATCCCCTGACGGAAACAATGTCTGCGCCATTGAATGCACATGTTCGGCCAAAAGAGTGACATAGGCACCGCTAGTGATCCGTCCGTGTAAGATGATAATGGGACCTGCTGCAAACCACGAGATCATGGCCCAAACCATTACGGAACCATCTCCATGCTTCACTGTAGGAAAGAGACAGTCTGGGTTGTAGGCTTCTGCGGGGGTTCTCCACACGTAAATCCGTCCTGTGTTGAAGAATAGTGAGAAACGTGATTCATCGGAAAACAAGGCATGTTTCCATTGATCCGCAGTCCACGTTTTATGTTCCAGGAACCACTGTACTCTCCGTTCCATATTCACCTGTGACACCAGGGATTTTTCAGTAGCAGCTCTGCCGTAAATATTGTGCTCATGCAATTCCCTTTGCACAGTATGGGTCGACACTGGGTTTTGGAGATGTGCATTAAGCTCAGCAGTCACTTTCCTCGCCGTGGTCTTCCTCTTTGCGGTCACAATCCTCTTTAATCTGTTTAATGTTCTCCTGTCTCTCGCAGTAAGTTTGGTTTTCCTTCCACAGTTGTGCTTCTCAGATGATGTTGTGCCGTGAACATTTTATGCTGTCATGACCTTCGACACGGTACCTATCGATACCCCCAATACCTGTGCCACTGTGGTTACCGTCGCACCAACCGAATCAGCCCTCTTTGGAACTCCGACAGGTCACTCATTGTGCTTTCACCTGGAACGAAATTATGCAAACACCGATTTACAATGCAATCACACATACCCTTGAGACTATAAGCAGCACTTTTATACTAAACAAATTGTAGCTACTTGTTCGATTTACTTAAAAAGCAGCAGATGCCAAAGTCACTGTTTTCAGCAAGGTGTCTCCATTATTTTGGACAACCCCGGTATGTGAAGCCATGATCTTCGAATTTGCTTTTGATATAATAGCATGCACGCGTTCTACCAGCTGCCAAGAGTTCTGAGAAATACTGACTGTTAACTAACAAATTTTTTTATCTGAAGTGAAACAATAATTTTGAAATAGATCAATATATTGTAAAAATGTTATATAGAATTATACTGACAGATTGTTTTATTAGAATAACAATGTGTCTTCGTCAAGGAACAATGTTGAGTCTTATTCCCTGAAGTACCGTATTAGAGAAAAAAAAAAGCGGAATATATCTAATATATAAAGTTGAATATTTGTTTGTTTGTCCGCTATGCAAATCTAAAGTTTTCAATTTAGAACCACCAAACTTGGTATACTATCAAGTCGGCACCCGGGGTCAAAGGACCCCCATACAAGATTTTCGTAAAACTTTCCACTTTTTTCTTTTTTCTTTTGAATTCGAATTTAATATTTTTTTTTGTTCTACAGTTTTAAATTTAGAAACACCAAATTTTATATACTATCTCATGGTACTCTTACACCGTAGACTGTTTTTGAAAGGGTTCGGAGCCCAGGGTCAAGGGGACGCCATATAAAATTTTCGTAAAAAGTTCCATTTTTTACTTTTTTATTTTGAATTGGTGCACTATCTGATGGTACTCAGACCGTAGACGGTTTTGGAAGGAGTCGGAGCCCGGGGTCAAGGGGCCCTCATACACAATTTTCGTAAAAAGTTTCATTTTTATGTTTTTTTATTTTAAATTCGAATTTAGTACTTAGCAAATCTTTTCTCCCTCTTATATCAGCAGTATTAACCACAAACCTGTTAGTAGTGATGAGAGCTCACTTCTCTATTCTCTGCTTCATGATCCAAGTCATGATGGGAAAAGGCTAGCTCCTTTGACACGGACGCATGCCAATGAGCAGGTAGAAGTGTCTGAAATATCTTTTCTCTCCTTTCTTAGGTCCCTAGACAATGTTAAACCCTTTTAGCCAGTAATCTATCAGAGAGGATTAGTATCAATCATCCAACTAAATCACCACTTAAATCACCACAGCTAAGAAGAGCTTTCTGATACCCGGGTTCACTCGATCAGACACGTTCGGTCCAACTCTCAGACAGCGAATATATTCGTTCGAGCTGATTTTTAGCCCATTTTGCTCCCCCCACGCACTCTTTTTGACTTTAAATCTCCCCCGTTCAAAATTGGTTAGACGGACTTATTTTACGGTTTTTCAGTCTACCCCACTATATTTATTTGAGACATTCTGGGATCACCCCTAAATTTTCTTCTTCTTGTACAAAGAGCTTCTTGCTAGCGCATTGTTGGCCTGCTAATTAAAATATATTCATCTATATGGCGGAGAAGGGCGCGTTTAGTATTGTCTTATCTTAAAAAAATATTTTATTTACTCATTTTAATAATTTAGTTTCTTAAAGTCCAATTAAATGAAACAAAATCAGCCCAGTTTGCTAACCCCGAGTTAATTCGTCCCAGTTTTTTAAAGGGTTTATTTTGTGCTAATTTTCATGATATCCAATTGTTTTACATGAAGATTTGAGAACGCACAAAGATTCAACACCGCATGTTGTCTTTAAGGGGGTGAAATAAATTAAAAATTCAGGCTATTTTCTGAAATCGTATAGTAAGTTTAAGTACCCTTGTACTTTTTTTCCTTCTTCTGTAGATTATTTTTCATATAGTCAAAGAGATTTTGTTGTATACATTTTATGAAAGGGCAATAAGTTAAGATAATTGAATCAAGCATTTCAGTAAAATTTTTTACTATCGTTAAGATTTACTTTTATTTAAATGAAATATCTTCTTTTTGACATTTCAAAATTTTTTTGACAATCTGGCGTTTACTTTGAAATAAAAAAAATATATATGCTGTTGGTTACGAGGAAACTCTGCAAAATTTCTAATCTTTTTTTTCACTCTATTGGAAACTGCTGGGCGTTTACGGAAGGCACTCGAGAATTTTAATTTTTTCCATCTGTCTAACAAAACATATCGGAAAGTTTTAGGTTTTATTATTTTACTGTTTCAGACGGCAATGAAAAATTATTTGAATTGTTAAGGAGGTCGGACAGAGTGATGACTCATCACCCGTTTATTTGCACCACAGAATGGTGTACCTTTTCTTCAAAAGTGGTGCAGCTGGTGTTGCACCACTTTTTAGTGCATAACACCACAAAATTTTTAACAGTGATATTTGTTTTACACACGGAGAGACAACTGTTTGATCAATCACATATCGTGAGTAAGGTTTGTGAAGTTCAGAATTTGTGATTACAGCATGGAGGACGGGCAGTGTAGCGGACATCCGAAGGAGATGCAGAGCGCATATATGCGAGATCTTCTGGATGAAGATGCCGCCCAGTCGACTACAGAACTGACAATACAGTTCGGCGTGAATCCATCGATCGTGAGTTGACACTTGTATATCACTGCGCAAATACATCACTCCGACTACTATATAGCACTGGAAATTTTTGCATGGATTTTAACTCCGTCCACGAAAATCTGTCCCAATTTGCAATCACGAATAGAGACGTTACCTCGGTTTCCTTGCGCGGAGCCACAACGTTATCTAGGCATTGATTATAATGTTAAGTATCCAGAAATAATTCGCTTGCTTAAGATTAATTTGCATGAGCGGTGATCTAGCGCTTAAAGTCTGCACTCTACCCTTTGTCGTTAATACGTCATTCCTTCTCATTTCTACAGCTTATTTACCACCACCAGTTTTCGATTAATAAGAAAAAAACAAAACAATAACGAGTTAATGAGGTCTAAATTTGTCTTCTCCGTGGTAATGGGACAGCTTTATTGGCGAGCACTGTACGTGCTATAGATCTTCATTACATGCGTTTCTTAAGTGACTCGAATGCCAAACGACTGCATGTACATTTTAGCTGGAGCGCTTTTGAACCAAGGAGCCCCTAACATGGAAAACCATCAAAGGCTCGTGGCCCGTCTTTTGTTATCGCGGAAGGAACATTCCAAAGACTTACTACGGTCTCTGGAGTTAATATTCCAGGGCAAGTAAATTTCACTGAGGTCGGCAGTGTCATTATTACTGGGCATTTGCGAAATTCCGTCGAAGATGGTTCTTCCCCAGATCAGCATTGCAGAGTATCCAGAGGAGGTGGGTATGAACGCGGGGAGGGATGCAGCCTGGCCTTTATAATGTACGTCAGCAGTTTAATCTGAGGTCTCTAATAGAGATGGTCCGACAGACGTTTGGATGAGGGAGGGTGGGTGGGTGGGAGGGATGAAGGCGGATTTCAAATTGCTTTGTTGGGGGATGTTCAGAGGCAAGGTGGAGAGCCAGTGATCGATTCGTGACGAAGGAGAAGGGTTGAGGTGGTGGGAGGGATGAAGAAACTGAAGAATACAGATGCTCCAGTCGGTGTCATCTTATCGTCGGGCCTCTACTTTGCCGCTCTTGTATGTTTCATTATGGTTGAGGCAGATGCTTCAAATGATTTTAGTCACTCTTTTTATTTTTCATGTGGCGTCATTTGTGAGCTCGAATTATTTTTTCCTCTTTTCCTTTTTTCTTCGAAGGGTGGAAGATGAAATAATAAAGTTGAGACACAGGTTGTGTCGACGAGATGCTTTTCTTCTTCGTCTCTCTGAAGTCAATAAATGGGTTGTTCTTCATTCTTTTATCACGTGTACCTAAACGTTTCACCTGATACACAAAAGAAACAGTTTTGTCATTTATTAAAGAAAATCGTTCTTCCAGTAAATTTTAAGAACGTTTTTAACAGTTGTTCTTTACCAGCCGAATTCTGCCCGGCACTACCCTTGCGTAACTTTCCCAATTAAGCTACACCGACGGAGTTTGTCGCTGCAACTTTGCCATCTTGACAAGTGCGTCACCTCTGAGGTATCTACAGTGTGGCTGTTAAGTAATGAGTCTGATTTTTTTTAATGGAAAAGCAGGAAAACTTACGTGAATGTACTTTGTTCGAAGTACATTCCTCCTGTGTTAATACAAAAAGCGGCACGATCAGACAATGAAAGATAGAACTTCAGAGGTCATTTTTTGGTATGGAGTGAAGAAGTGATCTCATAATTCTTTTATGTCTTCAATGTCTTGAAAAACTTTTCTTTTTAAAACAGCTTTATTTTAAGGAATAGAAAGTATTCACACGGTGACAAATCTGGAGAAAAGGGGGACGGTTGAATACACATACTTATTTCGTGCCAGAAATTGCTGTACACTGAATGCTCTGTGTGCGGGTGCGTTATCGTGTAGAAGAAACCGTCGCCCGTTTTTGCTCTTGGGCCTGACACGAACAATCCTCTTTCACAGTCATTCTGAAATGGACGTATAAGCATTTCCAGTAACAGATGTACCTTCAGGAATGAACTCGTGGTGTAGAATTCCCCTGCTGTCGTAAAAGCACACAAGCATTGTCTTAATTTTGGACTTCTGTAACCTGATCTTCTTCCATTTGGCTGACTATGGCGACTTCCAATGAGTACTCTGATGTTTCGTTTCAGGATCATAACGAGAACACCATGTCTCGTAACCAGCCACAATGCTTAGAAGGAAATTTTGCGTTGTTTCTGCAGTGCATTCTCCCGGATGTCTTTTGGGTATTCCACTTGTGTATGTTTCTGGTCGTCTGACAAAGTATACGGAACAAAACAAGTACACCTCCCCACAGATCTTGCATTAAAATTTAACAGATCGTCTCGTTATTAACATCGGGCTCACATTTCAGCATCCTCCAGGTCACCGAACGATCGCTTTTTATCCTTTCGCGAACTTTCTCAATCAGTTCAGACGTGCGCATTGTAATCGAGCGTCAGGGCCTTTCGTCATTTTCAAAATCTTCCCGCACATGCTTGAAACGTGCATACCATCGGAATATATGTGCACGAAATAAGCATTTATATCTATACACATTACGCAACAAATGTCTCACTTTAACGACTTTCAAACAGAACAGGATATTTGCTCTCTACTCCATGACAGAGCTGTGAAAGTGTTCTTCCACCGAATGATGTCCCGTACAGCTTAAATAATCAGCTGCGCAGTTCTCACGTAAACGCTGTTGCCACCGCATAGCTGGTAAATGACCTACCAAAAAACCATGCCTTCCCCAACCGTATGTTTTCCTGGGTTTAAAAAAATCAGTCTCATTTGCCGCACTGTGTATAACCCTCCTTTGAGAAAGGGCTGGGACGGAATCGTAGGTTTCCGGGTTAGCCGGCAAACCACGCTTGAAGGAGAGTTCACTGCAGGAGAAAGAATTCTGACTAATTCCAGACTATGTGTGTAACGAACATAGCACATGTCACGTATATCCCCCTTGAGAAAGCGCTGGGAGGGAATCGTAGGTTTCCGGGTCAGCCGACAAACCACGCTTGGAGGAAAGCTCACTGTAGAAGAAGAAATTCTGACTAATTCCAGACGATGTGTGGAACGAACATCGCACATTATTCTCGAACCTCAGGGCTAGGAGATTCATTTGCTCCTGTAACGTATTAAAAATGACATGCCCTTTTGCCAAGTTAGTCCGATATTCGGCAAATACAGTTCCATGCTGGAAAAAGAAAATCAGTGATGCATTGGATAAAAGGAAAGCTTGGTTTTATCACAAAGATGAAAACATTTCTGCCTTTTTCAGATGGAAATATTTTCTCGGACAAAAAATTTGGTTACTTTCTTAGCCCCCAATGATCCGATAGTCATTAAAAAACATATGTGGTCAAATAAGGAGCTGTTACGTAAGGGTCGCCGTAGGAAACTTCTATACCAGAAGAAGCATGAAAACATTCCCAAATTCTTCAAGCACTCATATCTTCATCCGAATTCAGAATAATTTCATTGATCTCTTTCCCCAAATGCAGACATAGTGTGACATAAACACACACATACGTCGAAAAACCTGAAAAATACTTTTCCAGTCTTTGAAGCATTTTTTTCGTTCCCTCTGATCGAAAAATGGGTATCGCAATAGTCAAGTTCATAAGAACGCCACCTAGCGATCAAATCGTGCACAAGCGAAAGCAGAAACAGAAAAAGCGAAAGCAGCAGCATTTGTTTAATACAAAACAAATTTTTTAACTGGAATTCTTACTGGAGGAATATAATGTCTACATATAAAGGTCAAAGAACAGACTAAACGACAAAGTTTAACAAAGAGCAGATTTTGTCAAGAAACGATCTGCAACTTTGTAAAAAGAACGAAAGCATCACCAGATCCAATTTACTTTACGATGCAAATCCTTCAATTGAGTAAGAAATACTACCAAATATTACAGTTTCCATTTTAAGAATTTTTTAAATGAATGATAATAAATTTTGATGCTTTCTTTTAATTTCCTGAAGCTTCACGATTCCCATGTAGCCAAGTTCTTAATAAAAGCAACATTTTACAAGTCATTGGAATCTAACAGCACCGGTGGAGCAGTGGTCTAAGCGATGGCTTCTGACCATTCTTCTGGGATGGGTAAAGGTTTAAATCCAGGTGAGAAATGGATGTTGTGTTTATCTTATGGCAGAGTAGCTCTCTTCCTGCCCTAGGACAAATGGCTCTAAATTAGGGACGGGCGACTGCTTACAGTTTGAGGTGGTCGTTAAACCCCCATGCAAAGGAAAATCGGAATTTATTAAAGGCTTTCCCTCTAACAAATTTGGATATTCCACATATAAAGTTTTGGATATAATTCAGTTTATAAATATGGGTTCAAAGAGAAAGGAACCGACAGAGATCTAATGTCTTAGTTTCAAATATATTTTCAACCATTTTCATCGGTATATATCTTTCGATATATGCGTGTGCAGTGGCGGTACTTGAACTGACTTCTAATGTTTCTTCAGACGGATCGTATGATGATTGAAAGAAGTGAGTTTTGACATGTTCTCAACTGAAAGAAATCAAAGATTTGGTGGAGATGTTGAAATTAACTTTTGATAGCTTCTCAAAGAAAAAGTCTTGTGCATAGTTGGATTACTTTCCACCATCCAAAATGGCACAAAGTGTTCAGTTGAAAGAGTTTGTCCGCAAAGTGACGCATGTAAACTTCGCATAAAATAGACGAAAGTGGACTACCCATTTCAAGGCCTTCAGCCTTTTGGAAAAATCTTCCACGAAAAAGGAACCTGTTTTGTTTGATACAAATTTCCACTAGTCTCAAAATTTCTTCTGCTTCCGGTTGCTAAAATGATGTACATGGCATCGATCTTCACACTAGATATGGCATCAATCTTCACACCAGAATGGCACTTGCTTTCAACGATTCGAGGGCTCCATTCACTAGTATACTTGTGAATATGGATTTCACATCGAAAGAGAGCATGAACTGATCGTTGTATGGATGTCGTTTTAGTTGATTGAGAAACTCAATGGCATTTTTTACAGCAGTTTTGTTTGAAGAAGTCGTTAAGGTGGGTAGTTTCGAAGATAGAAAATTAGCCAACTTATGTGTGGCTGAGCTGATATCGCTAACTTTAGTCGGAAAGGCACACCAATCTTATGTATCTTTGAAAGTGCACAGAAACGCGGACAACAGGTATATGAGGGCTTTAGATGACTTTTTGATCTTTGGCCAGGAGTAACACAACTTGTTACCACTTTCTGAACTTTTTTTAATTGTTTCTCCGATGGGTCATTTTTGATTTCTTTATAAGGTCCCTCGGAAAGAAGTTTTTCGACCTCTGTCTTGTAAGGTTTTTGTCCAGAATAACAACTTATCCTCCTTTACCGGTTTTAGAAATGATTATCATTATTTGACGGTAATTCTTTTAGAGCATTATATTCTTCCTTGCTGAGATTGGGTTTAAATGGTGGAAAGGAATTTGACATCATTATATGTCTGACATTATCGTCAATTCCTTTCCACATGTGTTTGCAACAAACTCTTGTTACAAAGTGACGCACTTTGTGACAAGAGTTTGTCCTCAAAGTGACGCAACTTTGAGGACAAACTCTTTCAGCTTGTTACATTCGACCTGTGGATTCGATACATAGAGTTCAGTTAAACCCAGAAGCTTTACATTTGCGCTGAGGAAGAAATGAACTTTCGAGTCGTGTTCAGTTTACAGGATTTTTCAACGAGTCGTTTCATTTTAGCACGTCTTTTGTAAAAAAAAAAAAAATATCGTGCTTATGATATCGGTTTGTCCGTCCGTCTGTCTGTAGACACGATATCTCTGCAACTATTAGTCCTATTTAGAAAAATATTTTTGCATTGGGAAGCTTGAAATATGCGAATGATGATCCCTTATTTCGTTTTTTTTACGATGCACAATTTCGCTGCTAGAAGGCGTAAATGCAGATGATGTTGAATTTAGAAACACGTTTTATTCCAAATATTTGCTTCTAAACATCCGATTGAAAAAATTATTTTATCTTTCGATTCCATTTATGTGGAATAGTATTTTAGGTATAGTTTCTTTTTCAAATTACGCATAGATTTTACGCTAGGGGGTGTAAAAGTAAATTATATTTTTCCCGATAACTCTTCTTCTAAAACTCCGATTTGAATTTTTTTTTTTTCAGCGGAGGATAGATCTCCTGATGGAAAATCTTTTGCATATAATTTCGAATTTTTGGTAAAGAATACTTTGGCCACCAGGGGGCGTAATGTTAATTTTTGCTTCTGATGTATTCGCCATAAAATCTTAGCTTCTAAAATATTGATTGAAAAAATTCCTTCGTGGACTGATGCCACTCACATCGATAAACCTTTTCGAAATATTTTCTTCCTAAAATATTCCACAGTTTCTCCGCCAGGGGGCGTAGATGTATATCGTATTTCTGTCAATATCTCTACTTCTGGGAGTCCGATTTGAAAAATGTTTTCTTTGTTGGATAGTGTTTTCAGTGTGACATGTTTTTCATATAATTTCGAAATTTTCAAGTAATCCATAGACTTTCCGCTAGGGGTCGTAAAGGTAAATTGAGTTTCCCCTTATATCTCTGCTTCTAAATCTCCGATTTGAAAAATTATTTCTGCACCGGATACAGATGCTGATGGGAAATCCTTTGCACAAATTTCTAATTTTTATAAGAAAATGGTTTGGCCACCAGGGAGTGAAGTCTTAATATCCGCTTCTGATGTATTTGCAGCAAAATCTGAGCTCCTAAAATCTCGTTTGAAAAACATTTGTTTGTGGATCGATACTACTCACGTCGATAAACCCTTTAGGAACATTTTCTTCTTAAAATAATGCATGGTTTCTACGCCGGGGTGCGTAGATGTATAACTTATTTTTGTCAATATCTCTACTTCTAGGAGTCCGATTTGAAAAATTCCTTCTTTGTTGGATAGTGTTTCCGATGCGAAATGTTTTTCATATAAATTCAAAATTTTTCAAGTAAATCATAAAATTTCCGCTAGGGGCGCAAAGGTAAATTGCGTTTTCTGCGTTATTTCTGCTTCTACAACATCCATTTCAAAACTTTTTCCTGCATCGCATACAACACCTGACGTAAAATCTTTTTCATATAATTTCTAATGTCTAGAAAAGAATGGTTTGGCCACCAGGGGGCATAAGTGTTAATTTCTGCTTACGTATTTGCAGCAAAATCAGAGCTCCTGAAAACTTGACTGAAAACATTCTTTCGTGGATCTATACTGCTCAAATCGAAAAACCTTTTCAGAATACGTTCTTCTTAAAGTAATGCATGTTTTTCCCGCGAGAGAGCGTAGATTCATATCTTATTTTTGTCGATATCTATGTTTCTAAGTGTCCGATTTGAAAAATTATTTCTGTGTAGGAGAGCGTTTCCGGTGTGAAATGTTTCTCATATAAATTCATAATTTCCTAAACGCACAAGCCTGCAACCAGAGGGCGTAAGCTCACGATTCCGTTTACAGCAATATCTGAGGGATTAAAATCCCGATTGAAAAACTTCTTTCTTCCGTCAGATATTATTGTTTTCCATACCGGTTCCATTTACTTTGAATAGCTTTGATAAATTTAATTTGCGTCAGAACGGATTCAAAAGTCGTGCTTATTACACCCGAAAATTCGGTGCCATCTTCCTTGTTTATTTTTCAAACCAACTGTTCTGGAGCGTGTCATTATTTATCTCCACCGTGATTAAGGCTTCTAGCGGCAGGCAGCAATCACAACTGAAATTCCAGTAAATACTTGGATGGCATGCAGAACTCAAGATTGGTATAAAATGCTGGTTTTGCGTAAGGATGCGCTGCTCGCTCTGTCGTGAAGTGAAATAGTCTTAGGCCATATGCATTTTGTTAAATTAACTGAAAACAAAAATCATCTCGGGTAGACTGTGGTCGGATTTGTTCCCATTCATGTCTATATATTTAAAACACAAGGCCGTTTCTTTCTACAATCCGCTACCGCCACTCCATGGAGCCATTTTTATGATTTTATTTTAAATGAAAGCTACTGACCCACAGATTTGTCATTGCTAATTTTTATTGTCATAAGTAATTTTGTTTAGGTTACCATGGCATTTTCTTTGTACAATCCGCCGTAAGCGGAACGATACACGGGAAATCGGGAACTACTTGAAAGCGTTGTGATCTGGTAGTACAGCCAAAAATAATAACAAATAAACGAAATAGCATATGCCCACCGGAAAGAAGTAAGCTTCCTAACGGTGAAAAAATTATCCAAATCGGTTCAGTAGTTTTCGAGATTAGTAAAACAAATTCGTACATTATTATGAACTGCTTTCTTCCGCGTTGGGTGTGATCAGGTTGAACGTAAATAAAGCTGAACGATACATGGGAAATCGGGCACTACTTGAAAGCGACGGTAGTACAGCCAAAAATAATAGAAAATAATAAAAAATAAACGAAATAGCATATGTCTACCGGAAAGAAATAAGCTTCCCAACGTTGAAAGAATTATTCAAATCGGTTTAGTAGTTTTCGAGATTACCTCATACACACAAACAAAGTTTCTCTCTTTATATATTAAAATAGATTATATAACGGTACAAAAAAGAATTGTTAAAACCAAACTGGCAAAATAAATCACATTTTTAACCCCATTGTGTAGCTATCTAGACACTATATCATTTCGGGTCACTGAAAAAATGCCTCAATACTCCAATGCAAGCCCGTCAACGACGGGTAAACACATGTTTATACAATAATGAGGAACGTCACCGTTAAATTCGTATACGAACAGTTGGAAAAGTTAAAAATTAATTGGAATATTAGGAAAATTTTGTTGCTGGTGATCCAATTTATACACTGCCCATTGATAATTCAATCGTTAGTATAGTTATGGATTTTATTACGACTCGTGTTATACGCAAGAAAAAATTTGAATCACACCTTTTTCAACAGTGCATGGCAGGGTTACGGACTAGTAAGCATTTAAAATACTTACTTTTTTCATTCTCTGATTCAGGAGAATCAGTTTCTGTTCAAATTAATAACGAGGAACAATACACCAATTACGTAGAAAATAGTAAAACTATGCTAGTAATCCGATTTATTGGCGTAGGAATATATATAATAAGCGTTTCCAAGCTTTCGCACATCAATCAGATGGCTTTTTCAAGAATGTTTGACAGAAACTGCAATCTGAATATTATACATAATAGAGCGTTTTAACAATTTGAACGCGGTAACTTGGCAGGTTGATATGCGAAAGCTTGAAAACGCTTATTTATATTTTCCTACGCCAATAAATCGGATTACTAGTATAGTTTTACTATTTTCTACAGTTTCTATTCTTTGTTTCATACTGGCTGTTAGTAGAGTATGAATGATCGTTATTTCAGTGCAATAACGGCAATCCCGAAAATGGGGACAATTGCTGTTATTTATTTGGGCCGAAGATTTTTTATTTTGTAATGGAGTGCTGTTGCCAGAGAATTTGTCATTTTCATGTAGGACTTCCGTCCACAGGGAGTAGAGTTTAGGTCCCAGCCACCTACAGCGAGATCGCCTTTTGGGCAGGACACAGAAACGGAAGGAATGAGAGCAAGTCTAGCGACTTTTGACAGAACAGTTTGTAGTGAGATTAGCGTACAGTAGATGGCGCCACCGTACAAGTACGATATTGCACATAGATGGGTGAGAGAATTTCAGGGAGGACATAGGAACGGATACCCATTTAACCAGTGGGTCCAGCCTGGGGGCCGTCACTTTACGTGCTCGTCCGATGCACGGCGGATATTCAGCGATTGTTAGTAAATCACACCATCTCTGAAAGATCAGCCCAGGCTAGGATAGAACCTGGTGACCCAGCATCGATAATCTGAAACACTAACCACTAAGCCATCCGCGGCTCTAGTGCTGTTGCCATAAAACAGAAGTGCCCTTTATAGAGTTAACGGAAAGCTTGGAGCAGAATCGAAGGTATTTTTTTCACTAGTCAAACGTTATAGGAAGTCAACCATTTTCTCTACCGATTTCTATTATGAAAGGCGGACGGGAGGGGGGGGTTACTATGAGGTGCTTATCGTCGAGTATTCTTTGAGTTTTCCCTCTGAATGAACTGCTAACGGTGGAAGGTTGGACCCTGCTAGCACACCACGTTAGTTGCGTTTTTAAAAATCGCGCGCCAAAACGCACGAGGGATTCTCCTGTTAAAAGTAATTGTAATTTTTGGGGTAGCATGTTTTTTGTTTTGCTGTCATTACACCGTTTAATCCTCTTTCGTTATTTTCAAGTAAAATATACTCTTTGGGCTATACGCAGTCACTCCTCCCTAAATTGGGGCCACTGGTTCCAGGGAAGGAAGAAAGCCTCTGCCGCAAGACAAACACGCAGTCCATGGCTCATCGGGATTAAGTCCAGGCCCATCGCTTATGGAAGGTTAGAAGCCAGAGCTTCAAACCATTTGCCAAACTGAAGGGTTATGACGTGTTATGTACTGTAATGTTTTTGTTTTTTGTTTTTTGTGTCTATCATTGCCTTGAAAAGGCCTCCCAGTGGAGTGCGAAAGCTTGGCGAATATTTGTGCTAACTACACCACAAAAATAAACGGATTTCATACGCTATATGCGTTTCATTATGAGAGAGATGGTTTTCACATATGTTAAAAGTGCATCCAGATCACCAGTTTTTGCTTTTAAGAAAGCATTTCGTAAAACGGAAGCATTGGAGAGTGCTTCTGCTGCAAAAGTACTAAATTTCAATGAAGATGACAATCCAAATTTTCGTGTAATTGTGACAAGAATGGTAAGTCAGATAATATCCGAAAATGTCGTCTAACTGGAGCGGGAATTGAACCCACGTCTCCCAGATAGCGCCCGGGGATGCTAACCACTACACCACCCACAACGACCAAGTCTCAAGTTTCCGATTAATTTGATTATAACCATCACAGGATTCGCTAGTTGAAGCAATCGGCATTCATGTTTAGCGAATCTGGAGGTTAAGAATCCTATCCCGTGATTGCCCTGAGCTGTAGGACGACGAAATTTCCAAGTTTTCGGATATTATCTGACTTCCCATCCTTGTCACAATTACACGAAAAAACGGATTTTCATCTTCATTGTATTATATGGTGTAATCCTGTATTTCATTCATGATTTATCTGCTCCTCCGGGCAATCACGGGATAAGATTCTTAACCTCCAGATTCGCTAAACATGAATGCCGGTTGCTTCAACTAGCGAATCCTGTGATGGTTATATTCAAATTAATCGGAAACTTGAGACTTGGTCGTTCTTTGTGGTGTAGTTGTTAGCATACCCGGTCGCTCTCTGAGAGACACGGGTTCGATTCCCGCTCCAAGACGACGAAATCTTTAAGTTTTCGGATACCATCTGACTTACCATCCTTTTCACAATTACACTAGAAAACGGATTGTCATCTTCATTGTACACTGCTGGACAATTGCTAAGGACGGATCATAAACGGCTATATAGCGCATAAAAAACTAAGTGTGGTTTGATGCCAAGTGAAATAAAATAATGTCAGAATGTCAGGACATTACATGAAAGACTTTATTGTGCTCTGAAATCCAGAAGGCTTTGGAACGTGTTCAAGGGACAAACAGGCCATTTTGTGCAGAATACGTAAACGTGAAAAAAATGCAATTACCGTCCGCAGGTGTTCCGGCGTAAGATGTCAATACGGGATATGGCCACCATGGAGGGCGATGCAAGATTCCACACGTCGTATCATGCTTTGCACAACATTATCAAGCAGCTGTTGGGGTAATTTATCCCATTCCTCTGTCAGTGCACGGATGAGGGTGTGCTTGTTTATTGGTGGGCATTGGCGACCAGCAAGACTCCTTCCCAAAGCATCCCACACATTTTCAATGGGATTCAGATCAGGAGCACGTGCTGGCCATACGAGGCGTTGAATATCCTCGCTCTCAAGACACTCCTGGACAGCGACTGTTTGATGACATGTTGCGTTGTCGTCCATGAAAATGAATCTATCACGGACAGCACCACGGAACATGCGAACCTGAGGTAGGAGAACATTATAAATGTATCGTTGGCCAGTCATAATCCCAGTTGGAAGCACATGGAGGGACGTACGGCCATTGATCATGATGCCAGCCCATACCATGACACTACATGTCGGATATCGGTCCCTTTCCTGTATGTTTGTTGGACAATATGCAGTACCACTATCACGCCAGATCAATTGTCGTCGACAATTAGACGATAGACTGTATCTACTCTCATCTGAGAAGAGGACAGCAGACCAGTCGTTATCAGTCCAATTGCGATGTTGATGGCACCATTGCAAACGGGCGGTACGGTGACGTCTGGACAATGGGATGCACACCCATTGTCCTTCATGCAAACGTCTGGCGACAGTTTTTCGGGAGATCCGCTTGCCAGTAGCAGCCATAAACTGATTTGATACCTCACTAGCTGTACTGCGCCGGTGTCTTTTTGTTGATAGCACTATGTACCGATCTTCTGCAGGTGTCGTACTGTGAACACGACCTCCCCGTGATGTTTGCTACACTCTCCATTTGTTTGAAATGATTTCCAAAGCCTTGAAACAACACTGTGGCTGACGTCGAACTCCCTGGCAACATCTGTTATTTTTCGTCCTTCTTCAATCTTGCCAATAATACTGCCACGCGTAAAATTATCTAGGTGATGTCAGGAAGACATACTGAAAATTGCAAGTTCGTCAGTTGATTCTTTCCATTTCAACTTTGCGTTTGAACAGAAACGGTCAATACGCGTCAAATCCTTTATATCTCTTATCAGCGCTATGACGTCACGAACAAGTTCGGCAATCCAAAATTTGCATACGCACAACACGTCTTACTGTATCCCGCACTTATGCTAATTTCCACATTTTCCTGATTTCCATTTTATGGTTGCTATCGTTGCTATTGTCATCCGTCTTTAGCAATTGTCCGGCAGTGTATTATATGGTGTAATCCCGTATTTTATTCATGTAATAAAGATCGTTGGGCAACATTTTTCTTAAAAATTTTGTGCGTGTGTAAATGTAGTGTGCCGATGGAATCAGATAAATGATTCATGTAAGAACAGGATAATTAGCTTTGACGGAACAACAGGGTGAAATTACTGGAGTGTAGAAGTGAGTCCGAAATTACGCGCGTATACGTACACATACACCCGTTAGCGTATATCAGAAGTTTTTGGAAGCTATGATCTCAGACATTTTTTTCCAGAATTCTATCCCTAATTAGATGATGCTCAAGGGTTAACGCTCGTCGACTGGGATTGAAACTAAAATGAAAAAAACATTAGGGATACCTACGTAATATAGCATGTTGGTTCTCCTCCAGCGCATATAACAGCCTGCACGCGCCGAGGCATCGATTTTACCAGATGCTGGATGGTTTTTGGAGGAAATACCAGTCATGTTTGTTGCAGTATTGGCCACGACTCTTCCAGAGACTTCGTTTCAGAATCCATGGATTTGATTATCTGCACCACGGTATCCCAGAGATTATACACAGGGTTTAAATCTAGGGACCTTGGGAGTTCACTGGATGGTTCTGAACTCAGATGAGTGTTCCTCGAGACATGTCTGGGTTGTTGCGGCCCGGTGGGGCGGCGCATTGTCCTGCTGGAATAGATCATCGGCCGCAGGATGCGCGAAGGTCATGAAAGCGTGTAGGTTGTCAGCCAACACATGCTGGTAGGGCGTAGCGGTTGATGTCCTCTCCAGACACACGAAGGGACCTAATGTGCCACGTGAGAAGGCTCCTCAAACTATCACAGAGTCATCACCGCCTTGAAAAAAAAGCTGACCTGGTACGACGAAGCTGTGACCTCATGCTGTCGACGTCACACCCTCGCCCTCATTCGTCCTGAGGATGCCGAGCCAAACGCTCTGTGAAACTATAGTAGATGTATAATAAACATTTGATTCTGAGAAAAGTTGCTAGTTTTATTCTATCTTAACACCACAAGCTTAGTAGTCATAAATTATATACACTGAGTGGCTATTTTATTATGACCACCCCCTCAGTACTTCGTTGGGCCACCTTTTGCCTTTAATACTGCGTCGATTCTTCGTGGCATGGACTCCACGAGATGTTGATAGGTGGTTTGCCGAGTCTGAGACCATGCTTGATGAATAGCACTTTCCAGGAGTGTGAGATTGCAGGGTTGTGGATCTAGCTGTCTGATGGCTCGTTCAACTTCATCCCACAAATTCTCAATGGGGCTGAGATCTGGAGATTGTGGGGGCCGCCTAAGCAAAGTAAACTCACCTGCATGTTCTTGAAACCAATCCTGTACAATACGAACTCTATGGCAGGACGCATTATCTTGTTGAAAGTAGCCATCGTCACTGGGATAAACCGTCCACATGACAGGATGCACTTGGGCCGCAACGATGTTTAGATAAGATGTGCCAGTCAGACACGAATTAAAAGGCACAAAGCATGCCAGGAAAACATTCCCCAAACCATAACGTTGCCTCCACCAGCTTGAAGGGTTGTAGCAACGCATTTGGGGTCCATGCTTTCGTGCTGTTTCCGCCAAATTCTCACTCGGCTATCGGCATGGTGCAACTGAAAACGTGATTCATCGGACCAAATAATTTGTTTCCAATTATCGACTGTCCAGTCCTTGTGCGAACTGGAGACATTTTCTCTTGTTAACCGCAGACAGCAAAGGTGTTCAAACAGGCTTTCGGCTGCCATATCCCATCCGATGCAGTATACGGCGAACAGTGCGTGCAGAGATCATTTGATGGGATCTTTGATTAAGATGGTCTGTAATTTGCTGTACTGTTTCCCTTCTGTTGTCTGTTACCAGTCTGGACACTCTCCGTTCCGCTCGAGCAGTCACTAGTCGATGACGACCTCACGTTGCACGTAGAGACACAGTTTTTTGGCTGACAATCCAGTCTTTAAACACTTTAACAACAGCTGCTCTAGGACATTTCATGAATGCGGCGGTTTCGGTGATACTCGCTCTATGGCTCCGAGCTCCTACAACCATCTCACGTTGAAAGTCCGTCAAATCGCATTTTTTACTCGATCGTCACCCAAAAATCACTACTACTGTCGCAAGCACTAAGCTTTCCCTTTTTATACTAGCCTCGCCCTCTGGAGTTATAGCTCATGTGCTTAAAACTGTCAGGTGGTCATAATAAAGTGGCCATTCAGTGTACAACGCAACGTTGTTCGTGAAAGCTAGTCTCACAGCTGTAACTCAGGTCAAGACGATCCGCCAAACCTTCTCTTTACTAAATTTTGCAACGTCACGCAATTTATGGGGCTAGTCAAGGAATTAAGTGTAGTCTTCTTCAGTAAAGCGGATCCTTTGCAGTGACAGGAAGTGCGAAGGATCTACTTCACTGAAAAGGACACCACGGAATTTCTCGACTAGCCCCATAAATAAAAATAAAAAGGTATGTCAACATCTGCTAGTGATTGTGGACATCAGACAAATTAGTATGATCTACTATCATTCCAGAATGCTGCTCGCATTAAATTTCGTCGAAGTCTGAAATAGGTACGCTGCCTTTTTCAGGTTAACAAGAAATGCTTAGGTTTTAAATCACCGAAGGGGAACTCTTCAGTTCAGTTGCAATCGTACAGATTTTTCAACAAGAAAGTGGCATGAAGTGTGCTTAAGTCCGACTAGAGATAGTGTTTCTCTTCATATTTGTGTATGTTGTAGTGAATCCGTACCAAACGTTGTCACTCACAAAATGTACATCTCAGCAAATATTATCCTAATGTGCGTTCTTTCAATTTTGGATTACTTAAGAATTGGTTGTGACCAGATGGATTCATTAAAGACCCTATCAATTTTTACGGGATGGCAGATTAAAGTGCATTTAAATATTTCGGGAGTAGTGCAGCTATTAATTCGCTCTAGTGGTTAAGTTGATCTTTCGTAGCTCCTGTCATACACAAGAAGAGCAATACATTAAAGTACTAAAGTTCTACCAAGAATGCGCACAATTTTACAAGGTGTATACTATTGAGTGTATGCATAAGCTCTACCCGTTTTTGTAGGCTACAAAGAAAGGAGAAGAACACAACAAATAACGTACCTAGGATTTCACATAATTGCCATCATTCTGTATGACCTCTTGCTTTCTGTCTATGAGTAGGTGAATCACACGCCAGAAAAACTCCTGTGTTTTAGAGTTAAAATAGTCATGTTATGCCGTTTTCACATCGTCCACATCATCGAAGATTTAGAGAGGGAAGGCGTTCTGTAACGGTCGAAAAAGGTGGTAGTCCGTAGGTGCCAGGTCAGAGGAATACGCCGGATGATGTAACCCTTCCCAACCAAAGTCCAGTAATTTTTGCCGAGTGATTAAAGCAGCATGAGGTCTGGCATTATCATGATGAAGGATCATGCCTTTGCGATTGAAGAGTGCTGGCCGCTTCGATGTCAGTTGTTCTCGCAATCTGTCCAACTGTTGGCAGCATAGGTCAGCATTTATCGTTTGGTTAGGTGCCAACACCTCCCAGTGGATTATTCCCTGGACATCCCACGAAACCTTTTGGGATGCAGTCCTCCTATTGAGGTCGATGAAGCAGGTTCATAACCTTGGCACACAGTCCGTCGACGCTTTACATTACGGTACAGTACCCATTTCTAATCACCCGTTGCAATTCGTCCGAAAAACGGTTCATTTCTGTGACGAGGAAGCAAAGAAACACAGGTACAGATTTTATCCTCTCGTTGCTTTGCAGAAAGCTGGTGCAGAACCCAGTATCGAACTTGGTGATGACCCCAAGCGCAGGCATCTGTCTTTCGACTGTTGTTCTGTGTACCGACTACGTTTCCGCTAATTCCTGAACGGTTGGATGTGGGTCATTTGTTATGGCTTGGTCCACATCCTCGTCAGAAACCATGGATGGACGTCCAGGACGTGGTTGATCTTTACAGCTTCTGATTCCGTCTCGCAATTGCCGAAACCAAAAGCTGCATGTGCTATCATCAACTTCTTCTTCACCATACACTTGACAGATGTTGCGGCAAGCCACGGCTGAAGTACTGCCTTTATCGAACTCGTACAGTAAACAATGTCTAATGTGCTCCTTTTTGCATGCCATGTTATACCGTCCGTACTTCCGTTACAAACAACACTCAGACTAACCTAGTGCCTCTACATGCTCCACGCTTTATTGGCCGAGAATTAGGCATCGCACCATCATCTGTGACATAGCTATTCCTGTCGCAATTTGCATCTATTACAAAAACGGGAACAACTTTTGCACGCACCCAATATTTAAGAGTCACTTGCGACGGTATTGATTCATTTGGAATGCTGTCATTTTTGACAGGACTTAGTACTAGAGGGATTTAAGCCTCGTTATGAGTAGAAGGGTTATTTGTTCTTTCTATATTGTTCAAATTCATCCGTCAGAGCTTCCGCCATCAGCAGAAAGAATAACCCACCAAAATTCGCCCAATTCTGCTGCCACTTCAGAATCTGTAGTAATCAGATGGATTTGTTAAAGACCGTGTCACTTTCAACAGGACAACGGATTAAAGCGCATTTAAATCTGGCTGGGGGTACTGCAAATTTTAAGTCGCTCTGGTGGCCATGTTAATCCGTTGATGCTCCCGTCGTCGGCAAAAAAGACAACACGTTAAAGCTCCTCCAGAGATTACGCACAGTGTTGGACTATTTAAGAGTCGACTGTATTCTGATAGATTCATTATATACAAATTCCTCTTCAACTGGAAAGTGGAATAAATTGTACTCTAACTGTGGTTGATAGCAATGGAGTTCTTTGTTTACCCTGGTAATCAAGTGTATACATCGAAGCTTTTGTTATTCAGAAATGCTACAAAGCTCTTAAGTTAGTCTGAGAGTCGTCCATGTAGAGTAATTAAATTCTGTGTTTAATGAAATGTTTCCATTTGAGCCCTTTTTTATTTTCAACTGGACATTCATTGGAAGTGCTTTAAGGTATGTTTTATGATAGTGAGACTATTAGCTCTCACTCTCATGGCCATTGGCCATGGACAGAGCAGCTCTGTTATGGTCCAGAAGGTTGTATCATTCATAATATGGACCTAAGAGTCGATCTTGACAGGTGAATCTGTTGCAAAACCTATCTTTACTTCAACAGAAAAACGTAGTGTTGAGTTGCTGGCATTTCGTATTTACACTGTTTAGACAACATTTGTCCAAGTTCCATGCTCCAACCTTGTTAAAAAAGAAAAGGAAACCCAAAAAGTTACAGTCCTGGCGTTTCAGATATCACGGCCGTATTTGATTTTACTCGTGATGAAATCAGATTGATACGATTGTCGTAATCTGGCGAAAAGTCAAGGGACAAGATGTTACAGAACGTGTAGCGTTCATACGGGCTGAAAATGCACAGCTATATGGTGGAAGGGCTTTAAAGTATGCTCCAGTCACTATATGCTAATTGCATTTGTCGAAATGCAAATTACTGTAGGCGTTTCCAAAAGCAGCTTTGATGCCATGTAATTTGATGCATCGAAATGGCCGCTATTATTCTGTTGTTACATTCTTTACTCTAAATTTGAATTTCAGTTATCTTTATCTGTTTAAATTATTATTTTTCGTTACCCATTCTTATTTAACGTCATATCTCTCAAGACCTTAGTTTTCCGGAACTCCTGGAAGGCAATCGAATCAGTAAGATGTAGATGAAAGGTAACTGCTTGAGCAATGGGTGTGGAACGTGTAATTTCAGCTATTAAACTTGACTTGTCACTATTTTATCAACCGGTTTTAACTTTTTCGAAGCTGAGTTATGTGTGGTATTAGACGCGTTCGTTACTAAATTTATCTTGTTTAATGGTCCAGAGATTTTTTTTCTACTCATCTGTTTGTGTCAGCAACTACAAACGTACTTTCTATACAGAAAGGTATTGTAAGTTCCAATTAGATTATTTATTCTCTTTAGACTTGTGTAACTAGAGGTAAGATCCGTTAAAACACTAATTTGCCGGTGAAGCTGATCGGACCCGGATCCTTCTCCTCCAGAGTCAAATGTTTTCCCAATTAAAATACACCGACGGAATTTATCGCTGCAACTTTGCCGTTGGCATCCCTCCATTGAGAAAAATGGCGCACGAAATCGCAGGTTTCGGATCATCTACAAAACATGCTTAAAGTAATTCTCTGTAGAAGAAATAATCTTAATTAATTCCAGACGATGTGTAGAGGAAACACCACACATTTGTTTTTAAGCGAAAAAGAGGAATTTTCATTAATTCCGGATGATGTGTGGAAGAAACATGACACATTTTTTTTTTCGAAGAACCCAACGGACAGTGAGATCCATTACCACAATCGGGCGCAAATGTGGAAACACAAATTTTGCCGGTGACTGAAGAGATTCCGCATCCTTCTCCTGCGGAGCCGAATGCTTTCCCAATTAAGCTTCACCGACGGAATTTATCGTTGCAACTTTGCCGTCTTGGCACGTGCTTCACCTCTGTAGTACGTCACAGGCCGAACCTTCGCTAAAACGTGATAATTCCTGTTTTTCTGGAGAAAAGCTGCCGGCATGGGTGATGCAAATAGGTTCTGCACATAGAAACATTACTCTATAAGTTTATTACTAAAGGAAATTACCGTATGTGTGTGTGCATTAAGATCTAGAAGAACGACTTCATGAATATGATAAATCGAAATTCGGTTTCGTAAGTACCCTCACATTGCTTTCAGTTAGCAGCAGCTCTTCCCGACTTGTCAACATGATTGCATTTGTCGGTGCCTGCAATAAGGAGTAATATTGCGAAATTCTTCATGTCCACTTGATGACGTCCAAGGAAATTGTCCAATGTTGCAGTTATATGTTTACTTTTGTTTTCAATCCGATATCTCTAGAGAGTTCCTGTTTCCTGCCCTTTTGTTACTTACTTAAGTTTATCACTACCCCTCCAGGCTTTTTATGACGTTGTTTTCCATTTCTTTTATGCTCTGCTTGCTTAAGGAAAGAAAGAGTAAACGACATTTTTTTACTACTTCATCCCTTACTAATATATATGTGAAAGTATCGAAACTGAGACTAGAAAAAAGACAAATTGAATTTGAGATTTATTTGGTAATGCACATTTAGACTTGTCATTTCATCAAAGACGTTACGAACTCCGGCCTTTCCCTTGCGGAACTATATACTAGCAATAGATTAGATTTACAATGTTTATTCACAATTACACTTAATTTTAATGTCCACACGTTTCGCTTAGAATTTGACTAGGCGTCATCAGGCCAAATGGAATGCAAATATTAAATTAATTGTGACATCTGCAGCGTTCTAACTGTCACGGATTTTGGTGAGTTGTTTCCCGCTCTTCAAAGAATGAAGTCTTATAACATGTCGTTGACAAGTCGGGAAGAGCTGCTGCAGATATGGGTATGATCACCCCTATTAAAAGTGGATACGGCCCGTTGTCCACGTGATTTCCGAGAGAGCGCGATTGGTTAAACGGCGTAACATATATAAGATGTGAGTGAAGCAGTAGGTAGTAAAATTCGGAGCGTTATGGGTAAACTGAAGGACTTATCGGACTTTGAGAAAAAACAGATTACTGGAGCACGTAGAGCGGGTGCCTCGATTTCCCAAACGGCTGAACTGGTGGGCTGTTCGCGAGTCGCTGAGTTAAAGCGTATCAGGGCTGGCGGCGTGAAAGTGGTCAAACAACGATCGGGAGGCAAAACTGCACAAGGCAGCGAAAGGTTGATGTGAGAGGTGAGCGTTGGGTCCGACGACTTGTACAGGCCAACAGACGCAGCATTGTTTGACAGGTGACTACTCAATACGACAGAGGTCAACGCAGAATAGTATCTATTATGACCATGCGCCGTACGCTCGTAGGTATGGACTATAACAGCAGATGAACCGGACGACATCGTCTCTTAACCACAGTTCATTGGCGCAAAAGACTCGTCTGGTGCAAAGATCATGCAAGTTTGACGTCGGATGAGTGGAAAAAAGTGTGACGGTATGACGAGTTGCATTTTATTGTTCCATTCCATGGATAGTTGCGTACGTATGTGGAGCAAACATCATAAGGCATTCGATCCATTCTGCATGGTTTCCACAGTGCAAGCCCATACTTGCCAACCTTTACGGATTTCTGCTTAATTTTACTGATTTACGGATAGAGGTCTTTTTTTTACGGATCTTTTAATATTTCGATTGCTCAATCGAAATACTTAAATCCCGTGCAACCATCCACTTAGATTTTCTACCGGACTTTACGAGCGCTGTGTCACGCAATGATATCATCTTTGACGTGCCGGCTTCGTGACGTCGTGCGGTATCTCTCTCTCTCTCTCCCCCCCTCTCCCCCCTCTCTCTCTCTCTCTCTGTGTCTCCAAGGGAGTGCTCAAGTGACGTGCCGACTCTAGACGCATGAGCAGAGTCTGCGATGGCGGACGTCGCATTTTGTATTTCCACGGCCGGACTCGATCGAGCGGCCGTGGTATTTCAGTCTCTGTAGACGCTGGTTCATCGCAGGAGTTGATTGGTCTCCTCTTGGGAAGGAAATCGCAGCCAATGAAAGAGAAGGGTAAAATCTGCGTACACAGTGTTGAGCAATGTTGTTGTAACAGCAGAAGAATACTTTCTTATGTGTATTGTTTTTAGTGTGTGGTATTGTTTCGTTGTTGTAGAGTTGAATTACCAGGGAGAGCGAGTTGTTAGTTTAGCTAAATAAATAAATACATCGCTCTTTCCACGTTCCAGAAACACCTAGCAACCGAAAAATTATTTTTCAGCCGCCGCCGTGGAAATGAATCACGGAACTCTCGATGTCTAGCCGAGCGCGTTAACTCTACACAACGACGGCCAACAATCCATGGCGCCATGTGTATTTTTAAGTCAGCCTCTGACATCATGAATCCGTAAGATGGGCTCAGCCACTGAGACCTCTCCATCAGGTAGGCATTAACGGCTGTGGCTATATATATATATATATATATATATATATATATATATATTATAGCAGTTAAATCCAAAGGGCGAGATTCCAATGTGAAAATCCTCCAAATACGTGGCGTCAGTAAATAAATAAAAACATCGCTCTTTCCATGTTCTAAAAACACATAGCAACCGAAAAACAATTTTTCGGTTGCTATGTGTTTTTGGAGCGTGGAAAGAGCGATGTATTTATTTATTTACTGACACCACGTATTTGGAGGATTTTCACGTTAGTTTAGCTTTTAAGCAAATCTATAAAGATAGCATTACAATATTAAATAATCCTGGTATACAAGATGAAGATTAGAAGGTATGTAAAATAGTTTTGAATGCAATGTGTAGTTACTCTTAAAGTGAATATTTCCTTTTACAGGAAATGTTTAGTTTGGTATTGAAACACCACAGGTTTGCGAGGCTAACATTGAGCAAAATTGAGATTTAATTTTATGTTTTTTTTTATTATTATTTTAAACACAGATAATACTAGTTTAGTTATTGTGGCATATGCAGAGATTTTTACTGCATATTTATTAATATAATTTTGTTTTGTTTTGTGGTAAATGGCGTTCGCACAAAAGTTTTACTGATGCACATTTTCCAAAGTTGGCAAGCATGCAAACCGGTGGAGGTGTTGTATGGTATGGGGCATGTTTACCTGACAGGAACATATACCCCTAATGCACGTGGAACAACGCATGACTGGTGCCCACTGTCGTCGTCAATTTCTTGCTGACCATGTACAGCCATCAATGTTTCACTTTTTCCCGAATGGCGAATGTGTCTTCCGGAATGAGAATGAATGCTCAGAGAGCCACAGGTTCAATGTTGTGCAGGAATGGTTTGACTAACACAGTTCAGACTTTCAGCATATCGTTTGGCCTCGGAACTCTCCCGAAACCAATCCCGTAGAGCACTTGTGGGACACTATGGAACGGTATATCAGATGTATGGATACACCAATCCTCTCCATACTTGCACTGAAGTTTGCATTGCACATAGCGTGGTTGGCTATATTTCCCAACTGCTTCCGGCATCTCATTAAATCGATGCCGCGTAGGATACCTGCTGTACTGAGGGCGAAAGGAGGAGCAACGGAATATTAAATAGGTGATCATTATTCAGTGATCACTCAGTGTATGTGGAAAGCTTCCAAATTATCAAGTTTGCCAGTTGAGTCAAGTTTGTCAATTATATATTAAAATGAAAAATAAGAGTTCAGCATTTTTGAACCGACATTTTGGTTATTTTCATGGCAGAGTTGAGCCACAGATGATTTCTTCAGTTCACAGTTCCGTTCACACGTCTTGTAAGAAATTACTTTTCGTAAAAAGTATAACATAACCCTTCCGTTGTAAACAAAGCTTTCCAAAACTTTAGACACCGAAATCTATCTACACACTAACGCCTACAGACCAAACAGTACAAGAGAATTGAGCTGTCACCCTGTTTACTCATGCGATTTACTTCAAAATTTCAAAAATTCTCAAGAACATTAATTTGAAAATTATTTTTAAGTCCACCAGCAAAATTATTTTTTCGGGTAAAAAACCAGTTTCGAAGTCATAAAGTCCTGGGGAATTCATCAGATCTCTTCTGAATGTGGACTTTCACTGAGAGACGAAAACCCGCAGCGCCACCCCGGTGGCGCAGTGGTCTAAGCGATGGCCTCTGATCATTCGTCCGAAAGGGGTCTGAGTTTGAATCCCGGTGAGGCATGGATGTTGTGTTTGTCTTACGGCACTGGCTCTGTCCCTTTTACTGGAACCAGTGACCCTAAATTAGGGACGGGCGACTGCTTATAGCCCATTGAGTTGCTCACGGTGGTCGCTAAACCTCTATTAAAAAAGCAACCCCGCAGAGCTTTACGTTTCCGTTTGAAATAACACTAGACTTAGGCCGAAACTTTGAACTGAGAAAGTGCTATATATCTCAACATTGTCGTGGAAAAAACCACAAATTTCTGTTTCAAAAAGCTAAACTTATTGATAACCTGATTCAACTGTAAAACTTGTTTTTTTTTTTTGGAATTTTCCGCATATATTGCAACTCTTCACGACTTGTTAACGACATGACATCAATTCCAATTCTTCGAAGCGCGGGAAATAACTCATCAAAATTCATGACCGCTAATATGCCACAATGAATTAAATAATTACGGTCCATTTGTCGTAATGAAATCCAGGCAAACACTAAGAGAAAGTATAGTAGACCTTAAAATATAATTGTGAATAAACGTTGTTGAATTGATTGATCTATTCAATGTCATAAGAACTGTTGTAAAATAATATTTACTATGTATTGGCAATTTCTCCAAGGAGTTTTCATTTAAAATTCCTTTTTAGCCTTATTACGAAGGAACAAGGGTAGTTTGCAATGTTGATTGTGACGTATTATTTTAATTTAAGAGAAATCCACCAAAGCAGCATTTCCGTGCAGTAAATCAAGCTAGGGTTATTTTTCACCGCTTGGAAATGCATTACACCGGAATTCTTGAGAAAGATACCAGAACAGCAGTCAGATTTTAATTACTTAGATATTGTTAATAACCAGGCAGCGGAATTTGATGAGAAACTGAATAATCAAATTAGCAAAGCAGAGAGACTTTGTTGTCAGCCGTGCAAGATTGTTTTCGGTAAGAAAGAGGGAGATTATAGAATCAGGCCTGTGGTGCAGTCGGGAACAATGCAAGTGAAAGTGGATTACGAAGCAGATGGTATCTTATCAAAGCTTTAAGAATGATTGGTACAAGAGTTTCCTTAACTCGGTGCATGATACATGATTTCTTTGGTGAGACAAATAATATGTTCAAATGTAAGGTCGGCGTTGTTTATTCTGTCGCACATCTACAGATTTTCATTAACTTTGTAGAAGATCAAGTAGATCAAATTTATTTTGAATTAAGCAGTTGATTATTATTTTTTTGATTGCTTGACCATCTACACTGAAGTGCCAGTTTATTAGGTATAAAATGGCTCACTTCAAAGCACATGGGCACGGTGTGTCCTAAAATCCCACAGACCATCCCACTGAGTATCAGTTAGTTAGCGCTAGGTTCAAGGTCGGAATGAGAAAAACGTGTGTTTTGAGAGACTTTGAAGGTAGCATGGCAGTTGACACCAGGTGCGCAGATTCGAGCATCTCCAAACGGCCATTCTCTTGGAGTTTTCACGCGCAATGGTAGCAAGGGTTTTCCATGAATGGTTCGACACTCGAAAAGTTCCCAGCAATCGACAATCCTGTGGAACAAAGAAGCTGGTGGAACAGAAGAGTCAAAGCAAACTGGTCGTCGACTGTAGTAGAATGCAGCTGGTGGATCAGAGGGGTCAAAGCAGACTGGTCGTCGTTTTTTGTAGAAACCAGCTGGGTGGATTAGAGGGCTCAAGCAGACTGGTTGTTGACTGTTGTAGAAAGCAACTGCTGGATCAGAGGGGTCAAACAGACTGGTTGTCGAATGCTGTAGAAAACTGCTGCTGGATCAGAGGAGTAAAAGCAGACTGGTCGTAGACTGTTGTTCAAAGCAGCTGGTGGATTCGTAGGGTCAAATTAGACTAGTGGTCGACTTTCGTAGTATGGAGCTGGTGGATCGGACGGGTCAAAGAAGACTGGTCGTGGACTTTTGTAGTAAACAGCTGATGGATCAAAGGGGTTAAAGCAGACTGGCCGTCGATTGTTGTAGAAAGTAGATGGTGAACAAGAGAGTCAAAACAGACTAATTGTAGACCGTTGTAGAATGCAGTTAGTGGATCGGAGGCGTTAAAGCAGAATGGTCGTCGACTGTTAAAGAAAGCAGCTGGTGGATGGGGCGGATAAAAGCAGACTGATCGTCGACTGTTGTACAAAGCAGCTGGTGGATCAGAGGGGGTCAAAGAAGATTGCTCGTCCATTGTTATTAAAAGCAGCTGGCGGATCAGAGGGGTCAAGGCAGACTAGTTGTAGACCTTTGTAGAATGCAGCTGGTTGATCAGAGGGGTCAAAGCAGACTGGTCGTCGTTTTTTGTAGAAATCAGCTGGGTGGATTAGAGGAGTCAATCAGACTGGTTGTTGGCTGTTGTAGAAAGCAACTGCTGGATCAGAGGGGTCAAGCAGACTGGTTGCCGAATGCTGTAGAAA
Organism: Macrothele yani; assembly: GCA_039090855.1. Taxonomy (NCBI): domain Eukaryota; kingdom Metazoa; phylum Arthropoda; class Arachnida; order Araneae; family Macrothelidae; genus Macrothele; species Macrothele yani. The sequence goes on along the minus strand of CM076990.1, from coordinate 32,256,377 downwards.
ACTGCTGCTGGATCAGAGGAGTAAAAGCAGACTGGTCGTAGACTGTTGTTCAAAGCAGCTGGTGGATTCGTAGGGTCAAAGTAGACTAGTGGTCGACTTTCGTAGTATGGAGCTGGTGGATCGGACGGGTCAAAGAAGACTGGTCGTGGACTTTTGTAGTAAACAGCTGATGGATCAAAGGGGTGAAAGCAGACTGGCCGTCGATTGTTGTAGAAAGTAGATGGTGAACAAGAGGGTCAAAACAGACTAATTGTAGACCGTTGTAGAATGCAGTTAGTGGATCGGAGGCGTTAAAGCAGAATGGTCGTCGACTGTTAAAGAAAGCAGCTGGTGGATGGGGCGGATAAAAGCAGACTGATCGTCGACTGTTGTACAAAGCAGCTGGTGGATCAGAGGGGGTCAAAGAAGATTGCTCGTCCATTGTTATTAAAAGCAGCTGGCGGATCAGAGGGGTCAAGGCAGACTAGTTGTAGACCTTTGTAGAATGCAGCTGGTTGATCAGAGGGGTCAAAGCAGACTGGTCATCGACTGTTATAGAATACAGCTGGTGGATCAGAGGAATCAAACTGACTACTCGTCGACAGTTATACAAAGGAGGCTGATTCAGAAGAGTCGAAGTAGACTGGACGTCCATTGTTGTAAAAAACAGCTGTTGGGTCAGATCGGTCGCCAACTTTTATAGCGCATTCGCTACATGATCCAATGCGTTCGGAGATGACCCTCAGTACACCAATGTTGAAATCTGGCCAATCTGTGTTCGTTTGTACGTTTCACCCCCATCTCATTTTACCTTTCTAATGGACCAGCTGGTTTTTGTCCACAGGATCGTCGATACTCTGAAGTGTCGCATCATTCACAGTAAACCCGTTGTGCGTGAAAAACTCAAGGGTACGGCCGTCAGGGAAGTACTCGAACCAGAACGCCTGACGTAAACTATCGTGCCACGTTCAAAGTAGCTCAGATCCTTCGCTTCTTCCATTCCGACCGTAAATCGAACGCTGACTGATGTTGTGATGCACACCGAGCTCACTAGCCAACTTTCATATTGGAGTGAGTCATTTATGCGACGAGGTCAGATATTCTTTAAAAATGGCAGAAAACGTTATTTCAAAGAGAAATACACTGTAAAAAACAAGTGGTGTGAGTTCACGGAAAATTTCTGAAAATAATTTCTGAAAATAATTCTGAAAATAATTTCTGAAAATAATTCCTAAAATAATTCTGAAAATAACGTGCAGCATAGTTGCCGGTAGGTGTCTCTCTTTTAACGAAATTTCCGTTTCTGAAAGTTCCCGTTTCTTATAACCAGCATTTTGACAGATTTTCCGCAGGTTTTACAAAAGACAGTTTCAAGTTTTTCCGCCTTTATAGAAATTTCGCAAAATCAAGGATCCTTGATTTCGAACCCCGGTATTTTTCGAACCGAGGTCGTCTGATTTGGCACTGGGGAAGCTGCGCGTGATACCGTTGAGCCAGAAAGTCGGACAAGGTGACTGTTCCGTAGTTCTACAGTATGTGTTCTGTGTATTACTGTGCCCTCTGCAGGCGGAGCTGTCGATGACGGTTGGTCAACAGCAGCACGTGGACCGGCCACCGATACATTAGTTCCCTCGGCAAAAGCTTGCATTCAATTTCGAACTCAGAATCGTTTCACCGTGCGCCCTGTTTTTATCCTTAACTGAGGGATGATGGGTCTTCTGTTGTCCCAGACAAAACGTACCAATCGGAATTCACCACGGTTGTTAAACTAGTGTGGGTCTTCCATTTCCGGCACCTTGGGTGGATGCTTGTCCATTTTTGTACCATTCCCCCCATATCATCGCTACGGCCACATTCTGTTCAGCTGGTACAGAATACCCGAGAACACATTTCTCTGTTTAATTGAGTCGATGCCCTGCCGGGTGCTACTGGTTATCGAGGTCGAAAGAAGTTCAACACACTGGCAGGTAGGCAATCATAAAATATTGGCTCATGACTGTATTACTGCTAAAGTTTGAAAATAAAAGCTTCTAGAAAGACGCCACTTAAGATTGCTACAATCTAAAAACTTAGTTGAATTTAATAAAATTTACGAAAATGCCTTGAAGCACGGCTATCCGAATAATATCGTCAACAACATTATGTACAAGGTTAGAATGCAAGTAGCCACGACTTTACAGAGCAAATCCATTAGAAATAGATTTGTGGGTTCCATGGACTGTGTCCCCGATGTTATTAACGTCTTAAAGAACCACTGCCAACACAACAACGTATCCTTTGGAATTAGGACAAGGAATACCCTATCCTTTGGTCAGAAATGAAAAAGATCCTACGAATAATGACCATAAATTTGTGGTATACGGTATACCTCTAAGGACTACAGATTCGTCCCTAGAAGACAAAGTCTACATAGGATCGACATTGCGCACATTGGGAACCAGAATTAGGGAATGCAGATACAATGTCAAAATGGGTGCGCAAACAACGGCACTATCCAGACTGACTTCGAAAGGAACTCATGTACCAATTTGGGAGGATTCCTGTGTCCTCACCACTGCGAATACGATATTCACCACACCCTTTGCGGAAAGTGTATTTATCCGTGGATATGACCTGTCCTGTTGTAATGAAGAAACCCCTTGCTATATCCCAGACTTGTGGATACCAGCTGTCTGGAGTGACCATTCGAACTCAAGTGACAACTCACACTAGAATATTTTTGCAGTTTTCATTGATTGTTTACACGCATATTTGTCGCGCTTCCTTCAATCATGTGACGCAGAATTTGATATTTAAACACCAGTTCCATTAGTTTGTAGTTCCCCATCTGAGGATGAGCTCGTAGCGAGCTTGAAATGTCTTATGGTTTTAAACAACGATATTATTATGTCTTTTAATTGTAAATTAAAGATTTTAGTAAGTCAGTGGTTTTAAATAATGTCTTATTGAATATCGTGCAAAAACAGAAGTTGTTTTGTTCAGATTAGTTTGTTGTTTTCATGGCTGAAGAAAAATAAAATTCACGGGCAATGTTTGATAACTCAGGAGAATGTTGTCTTTTGTTTATCAGAAAGCAGATAATGACTTTTTGTTTATCAGGAAGCAGTTAATGGAGATAATGATTTATGTTTGCCAGCAAGCAGTTAATGGACATAATGACTTCTGTTTACCTGGAAACAGTTAATGGGAATAATGATCTCTGTTTATCGAAAAGCAATTAATAGGCATAATGACTTCTATTTATCAAAAAACAATTATTAGGCATAATGATTTCTGTTTATAAAAAGTAATTAATAGGCATCATCATCATCACTGTCAACCATTATCAATCCACTGCTAGACGAAGGTCTCCCCAAGTTTCCTCCACAACGGTCTGTCTTGTGCCAGTCTCCTCCATGTCACTCCCGCATACTTTCGAATTTCATCCACCCATCTTCGATGTGGTCTTCTTCTGGGTCTTTTCCTGTCTCTTGGAATCCAATCTAAAATTTCGGCTGTCCATCGATGGTCTGTCCTTCTGGCAGTATGTCTAGCCCATTGCCATTTCAGGGATTTAACTCTGATCATGATGTCTTCCACTCCTGTCATTTTTCGGATCCACGAGTTCCTCTTCTTATCTCTACTGGTTACACCAAGCATGCATCTCTCCATGCTGCTTTGAGTTGTCTGCAGCCTTTGTATGTCTCTTTTAGTTAAGGTCCACGTCTCTGCACCATACGTAAGCACTGGAAGGATGCATTGCTCAAACACTTTTCTTTTAAGACATAATGGCATATTGCTCTTGAAAAATATGCTGTATGACTTTTATTTATCAGAAAACAGTGCTGAGACGGGTCGAGCCCGATTTCGGAAAGCCTGAATGCGTGCCGAGCCCAACTCTGAGTTTTCTCCCCCATTTTTTTTTCAACTGTGGTTTTCTATGATTTAGCATACAAGCCTTTAATTAGAGTTCCGTGTGGATTAAGAGACTTTTTCTATAACTGGATAATTGAAGTTCTTTGGAGGGGGGTGTTTATTCTGAGTTTGGAGAGCAAATGCCCTAGATCACGCATTGGCATATTTTTGAGAAGGAAATGCTTCTTCAAAAAATATAGGTACTAGATAGTAAATACCACGCCGTCGAAATTTTGCCCCTCCCCCTCCCTCCCTCTTCCACCAGGCCGCAGTTCCCTGCTAATATTCTTGAGAAACGCACTTAAATTGCACTGCAGCCTGATTTTACCGGACGTCCAAAGCATGTTAGGAGGAAACCAACGGTCAAAGAAAATCGTGCTGCAACGCTATACAAATAAATGTCCGTTCCGCACACCAACAGTCGCGAGAAATACGTCGGTTTATTGAAGGGATAGGAAAGAGCCTGTAAGAATATTTTTTTATTAATGCCGAAAAACGTTAGTCACAGTTTTCGGGCTCGTTCGGCCCCGGGCTGTATTTCGCGATAGAGGATTCGTTCTTGGATTCTTAAATTTGAGCCCAAGGCCGATCTTAAGACCCCGAACTCAGCACTTTCAGGAAACAGTTAATAGACTCCGTAACGATCAGTAAACCATTCCATGACGAATGTTTTAAAGTAAATAATCCAAAGAAAATAAAGAAAAAATTATAATAATATTGAGATATTTTGATTAAAATTCCGATACTTTCTTTTAGGGTTAAGCCGAAATTCTTTAAAACCAAGTGCTATTGAAAAATATTACACGAGCATATTATTTTTTAAAAACTTTTATCAGTAAATGCTTTAACTGTTAAGTGGGAATTCTTAATAAAATCGTCCCCTTTCTTCCTGCGATCATAAATAAAGTTTTACTGATTCATTGTTAGTATACTCCCGGTAGAACATTTTGTTGTTCTATTATCGGCAGGTTGCCGACGACAAACTTTTTTCTTTTTTGCGGCACGCGTCTGATGAAGAAATTGTTATTATTTTTTTGCTTTTACTTCTCTTGAAAGCACAGCGTTTTTTTTTTTAGAAAAAAAAGCGTAATGTTTCTTTTTACATAAAGACCACAGAAATAAAACTCCATATTCCTTAAGCGTTACTTCGATGCTTTGCTTTTTTATGTTGTTCGGCTCGTCTCATGTTTTATTGCCCAGAAAGAAATGGAAACAAGACATTGGATGTTCCACATTTTTTTTTGTTACTTTTGTACTGGGCTGGGTGTGCTTGACTGTTCTTTTTCAAATCGAACGATTGAAATTTTGTGCTCCTTCTCTGAGAAAATTCTCGTCTGACTCGAAAATAATGATACAAGGGCTCAGAACAAAATGCGAGCTGCATGCTTAAAATCCTTGGTTGAAGATTTCCGATTTTTCTCTTTCTGTGAGAGGACTAGTTCTGAAATATGTATAGAGAGAGGGTAGGTCTTATCTCTATGTAGACACACACACACACACCTTCCCTCTGAGACAATACTTGTTATATGAAATAGAAGTGATCGCTCTTTCCACGTTTGTAAGTGAGTCACGGAAAAATTATCATCGGCCGACACCGGGAATCGAACCCAGGGTCTTCCAGTTACGTGCCGGATATACTTCCACTGCATATCTAGCGCGTAACTGGAAGACCCTGGGTTCGATTCCCGGTGGCGGCCGATGATAATTATTTTTCCGTGACTCACTTACAAACGTGGAAAGAGCGATGATTTCTATTTTGATGTTCCTGGTCCACGTCAACTGTGCATTTATCATTATAATACTTGTTATACAATATATAGGCTTTCCCTCTGAGACAGTACTTGTTAGCTGTGTGTTGTTAGTCTTTTCGCACAGAAAATACATGACTTATACTGTAATTAAATTTGCTTTGCGTACATTGAGATGTTTACGAAAATCCAACGACTATATATTAACAAGCTACCCATTGCTGGATCTGAAAAATGAAACTTGATAGTCAGATGCTATCTGAACATAAATGGAGAGTTTTTTATGATTTGCTTTATGAAACTCAAACACAATGATATGTTAGCGTTATATCTGAAACGCAAGCAATTATACTAGTAAGCTGTCCGTTTGCTGCATCTCACAAACAAATTATGATGACAACATGCCATCGTACTGTCAGTGATTAATGTTTTGCATTATGACGACTTTTTGCAGATAAATAAAAAACAAACAACGAAAAGGAGACAGAGAAAGTATTTTAAACGAGGAAAAAATTGCCGTTCTACATTGTGACACACTAGCACAATTCAACGGGGGGGGGGGGGAGGAGTAGATGAATGAAACATTCCAGAAACTGTGATGTAACATCACAGACATATCTGGATTTGTGAGTGGTTAAATTAGTTTCTTGCTCTAAGTCTAAAGAATTTGTTTCCCTTTCAGGAGATTTCCGAATTTTCAGTTCGTTTGCCAAAGCATTTTATTTTCTGTTTTATCTCGTATGTTATTTGATAGATCCCATTGTAATGAAAACTTGAAGGGTTTTTAAACAGTTGTCCTGTTACCACGGTATTGGTCAAGCGGTCACAAG